>OY992876.1:418776087-419011087 GCA_963921405.1 Cepaea hortensis
TACTACTACTACTACTACTACTACTACTACTGCTACTGCTACTACTGCTACTACTACTACTACTACTACTCCTACTACTACTACTACTACTACTACTACTACTACTACTACTACTCCTACTACTACTACTACTACTACTACTACTACTACTACTACTACTACTACTACTACTACTACTACTCCTACTACTACTACTACTACTACTACTACTACTACTACTACTACTACTACTACTACTACTACTACTACTACTACTACTGCTGGTAATGCTGCTGTTACTACTACCACTTTTCATGTTGAGCAGTAAATTATATTTTCATCATAATTCTTTCTCAACGCCCTTAAAAATCGAAAATTAAAATACAAAATCACCATGTACAGTATGTAATTGAAAAAGTTTCCAATGCAAATATTAACAAAATATTTACATAGTAAAATAAACTAAGGTATCCCGCATTTGTGCAGTCAATGCAAAAATAACGCGATTGAAATATAAGAAAAATAACGAATTTATAGTTGGACATAATAGATGAATAGACTATTTTCTCTAGAAACTAAGCATTAAACAAAACGATAAAGAATTGCACTATATTTATAAAAGGGGCACATGTATTATAATGTCCTTTCATGCAAGATTTATGATGTATGTTCTATAGGGAAAATTTGATGCTACAGGCAAGTTGGCATCAGATAATTCTTCGTTTTTGTTTGACGCCTATTGTTAACCACAGAACCCATCCAATGCATATTAAAATAAATAAGTAAAGGGCTTACTTCAGAACACGAAAAGTATCTTATGCAATAAGTCATTATCATTAAATATAAGACAGAGAGTACTGAAGTGCTATATAGAACCTGTTTTGGTGTTTGGCAGTGAATCTTGGAATGTAAATGAACAAATTAGGAAGAACTAGGAAGCAACAGAGTAGTGGTTCCTAAGACGAATGTTGCGAATTCCTTGTACTGCCAGAGTAACTAACGACGATTTCCAGAAAGAGGCTAATGGAACTAGAACACTATATACAACAACAAGAAAGAGACAAACAGCTTTCTTTGGTCATGTGATGAGAAGAGGGGCATTGGAGAACTTCGTGACGACTGGAAAGATAGAGGAGAAGGGAGACAGGGACAGACCAAGGGAAATGAATCTGGATGGATTGAGATGGTGACATGAAGGAATATCATCAGCAGAGTTGATCCATAACACCCAAGACCGAGATATGTGGAAATACATGAACGCCTACGCCAGCTGGCATGGCACTTGATGATGATTTTGAAAAAAAAAGTTTTAAAACCTGTATACGAAACCCCGCTTTACTGTACACCAAGGTTTTTATCGACCAGTATAGATTAGTATAAGGAACATATTCATGAAAAAAAAAAACAACAAAAAAAAACAAAACAAAAACACACACACACAGTAACATTGCATATAGGATAATGTTAGTCCATGAGTTTGATGTTGTTCTACGAGAGGGTTTCAAATGAAAACATTATATCTTTTGTATTTGGTGAATACATTCTGAAAAAGTAAAAAAAAAAAAAAAAAGACAAATGTATCAGTTTTCGATGTAGTCACCACTGTGTTCAATGCAAGTCCTCCAGTGCCGATAACGTGTTTGGATTCCTGTAGAAAATACATTATCTTGTTGGTATGTGTAACCACCCATGCACTACCTCCTGTGCCTCTTCATTGGACCGAAAAGTCTTTCTTCCCAATGACTCTTTCAGTTGTTCAAACGGGTGGAAATAACTTACGACCAGGTCTGGCGAGTACATACTGAAAGTGGAGGTCTTCGATGGTTACAACCATTGGACGGACAATTTTGTGTCGAGCATTGTCATATTGCCAAAGGACACCTTTCTTTGCTCAAAAGTCCACGCCTTTTGGAGTAGACTTCGGGTCGAAGATGATTCCCGAGAAGAAGTTCTGTATACGTATCACTGGTGACAGTTCTCCTTCATGGCATATAATGCTCTAAAATAACGCCTCGTTCATCCCAAAAGAGAGCCAGCATAACCTTCCCTGCAGATGGCTGCGAGCGAAACTTCTTTGGTTTCTGTGAGGAGGGATGGCGCCATTCCTTGCTCATTCTCTTCGTTTCCGGCTCGAGGTAGTGAACCTATCTTTCATTTCCAGTAACCATTCTTAATAGAAAACCATCACTTTCTACTTCAAAGCACTGCACATGTTCTTGACAAGCATCAGGGCGTTGTTGTTTCAATTCTGGAGTAAGCTGCCGTGGCACCCATCTTGCAGACACTTTGCGGTACTGTAGCACATCATGGATGATGTGGTGTGCTGAACCTTGACCGTGGTCAAGATGTGCGGCAATGTCATTCACAGTCAATCGGCAGTTTTCCTGTACGAGACGTTCAACCGCTGCAATCTACTCTGGGGTCACTACTCTGTGTGCCTGACCCGGTCGTGAATAGTCTGTCACAGAAGTCACACCATTTTGAATCGTCCTACTCCACTCATACACTTGCTGGACTGACAGGCATACATCACCATACTGGACCTTCATTTGCTGGTGAATTACTTTAGGTTTCATCCCTTCACTGATTAAAAAATAAAACAAACGGATAACAAACATTTGGTACATGTAAAAAGTGGGGCGACCATCTTTAAACTGTGCTAATGACATCACCGTGTTCGTCTACACCATGATGTCACCATGAACACTCTTGAACCCTTAACAACAATATTGACAGGCTACAAGACAATGGTATGGTTATTTTAATTTTTATCACACTTTTAAAGTTTTGATTTGAATCCCCTTTGTATAAATTGTTTACATTTTAATTTTAATTTTGCATTATTATATCATGTTTCTCAGCCACCTGTATTTTCTCACTATTTTTAATGTTTGACAACCGTCTGTGTCTAAGGGATAGTGAACGCGGTTCGCAGTCTGCATAATAGGTTCATATCAGCTCCAAGCCATTTGGAAGCAGACCGCTCTGTGTTGATTGTTAACAATGATATGAGCATCGGTCGGTCAAATAGCAATTGTAATCTTATGAATGTAAAATTGCCTAGAAAATCAGAAACCGCCAAAAGAATGCTGGGGTTGATTGCGACTTCCTGTTTAGGTCAAACGACTATATTTGTTAATTCATGGGGGAAAACAGTAATAGTTATCATATACAAATAATATAAGAAGATAGTGTGGTTGATCTGTAAATAATTTCAGTGTCTTCATTTTAATTTCGCATCATTTATTCATCGTTCGGTAAACAATAACAAACTACTGAACGTAAACTTGCCATGAAATCACAAACACCCAAAAAATGATGGGATTGGCTACGACGCCCTGTAAATAATATGCGACTAACTAAAATTCACGTCATGAGTTTCAGCCATGTATGTTGTTTTTTCACTGTCTTTAATGTCAAACACTGGCAACTTATTCACATAAATAAAAACAAAAACATTAAGCATATACGGTTAAAATAAATGCATAACATACATATAAAATAATTTTAAAAACAAATACAAACGCGGTGAAGTACGCACGAAAACTGTCACGCAATCGTGTACATAATTTTAAATTGTAATACATAAACATGAAATACTGGTTAGAATACATCGGAGATTTCCCACGACGGATAGGGCAGTGTTTGTCAAAGAGTGGCGAACCGACATACTGAATTTTATACAAAGCTAAAAACGTTGTACTAGAGGCTGAATGTTTATTCGTGTATATTTCCCTCTCGTACTTAAATTTCGTCATCATAAAGTATAAAAGTCCCCAATTCAAGCCACAAGACGCATTTTGTATATGCCACAAGCCCCATGTTTTCAAACAGTTCGACACGGGCAATTACCCTGGAAATAAAATAAACATGAATATCAATGCCAGGTTTTACAACGAGGTGAGACCCATTCAGTTTTGATGAATGCATCGGAACATGTTTGTACATCGGGCAACGCTTGGGCATAAAAAAAATATTTGGCCCAGCTGTAGGACATCAACTACCCAGGGTGCACCCCCATGAATATAATTATGTGCTTTGTCGAATGTTCCCATGTGACGCTTACTCATTCAGTTCCGTGTTTTAATGTCCCGGCTTCCTTCCCTCTCGATGATTTTCGTACGACTTCTTGTCTGTCTGTCTGTCTGTCTGTCTGTCTGTCTGTCTGTCTGTCTGTCTGTCTGTCTGTCTACCTATCTATCTACCTACCTACCTACCTATCTATCTATCTACCTACCTACCTACATACCTACCTCTTTATCTATCTATCTATCTATCTATCTATCTATCTATCTATCTATCTATCTATCTATCTATCTATCTATCTATCTATCTATCTAACTATCTATCTATCTATCTATCTATCTATCTATCTATCTATCTATCTATCTATCTATCTATCTGTCTGTCTGTCTGTCTGTCTGTCTGTCTGTCTGTCTGTCTGTCTGTCTGTCTGTCTGTCTACGGCCCTAACAAACATGATAGAAAATTGGCACCAGAATATAAACAGCAACAGTCTATGTGGAACTGTGTTTATTGATTTCAAGAAAGCATTTGATATGATAGACCATGTTATTTTAATTAAAAAACTTGAGACAATGAAAATTAGCCCTAATGTAGTCACTCTAATATCATCTTTTCTATCAAACAGAAAGCAAGTAGTATCACATAATAAATCTCTGTCTCAAACCACTACCTTCAATATTGGAGTACCGCAAGGCTCTATTCTTGGCCCTATATTATTTGCCATATATATTAACGATCTACCTTTGCATCTTTCGTCGTCCTGCGATCTATTTGCAGACGACTGTACAGTGTACACAAACGCTGAAAACTGTATTTTACTGGAGTCGTCTTTACAACAAGAATTAAATAATGTAGTTAGGTGGAGCTATTCAAACCGTATGCAAATTAACATCACTAAAACAAAATCAATGTTATTAACAACCAGACAAAGACTTCAAACTATAAGCTCACACACATCACTTCAACTTCACATCGATAACATGCCAGTAGAAAGTGTAATTGAGCACAAAACATTAGGCCTAATCATTGATAGAAACCTAACCTTTAATTCCCACGTTCAAGCGCTCATTAAACAAACAGCGAAAAAAGTCTACCAACTCGCCAAGATTAAAAACTTCCTTGATAAGGACACAAGGAAACTATTCTATACTTCTCATATACAGACACACTTTGACTACTGCTCTACAATCTGGGACGGCTGTTCTAATTCAAACACCAAGCGACTTTACTCACTCCAGAAACGGGCCATGAGTCTAATTTATAGCAAACATTTATCTGACAATCCTAGCCTGTATTAACGCCTTCAGTTACTACCATTCCGAAAACGCCTGCTTTTCAATAAAGCTAAACTAATTCACAAAATCCTGCATCGGAATGCCCCAAATTACCTTTGGCCATTGTTTAAATATAATGCTAGACACAGTAAACGTTTACATATATTACACATTCCGAAGCCTAGGATTGACTTATACAAAACAAGCTTAACGTACTCTGCAGCTCAGCTGTGGAACAATCTTCCACAATAAATCAAAGACATCACCAATCCCTATTCATATAATCGCAAATTATTCAAACACTATCTCAGTACGGATTACCTTCCCCCTTAATAATAGAGATAATAATAATAATAATAATAATAATAATAATAATAATAATAATAATAATAATAATAATAAAAAAAAAAACCTAGTATAACAGCCAGTCCCCTTTTGGTAAGCCAGTATATTCCACATGGCTGATAACAAGTGTCTGACCATTATCTAATATTACTGAGTCGTGTAGTTGTGATGTTCGCATTTTGCCCATGTCTTTATAATGCATATCTTTTATATTGTTGCTGTTCTCTGTTAGCATTGAATGATGTGTGAATGAAACGAGAGAGATAGAAGGGCAGAATGTTAGAAGGGCATGCGTGCCCAATTCTTAACCCTTTGAAAATAAAGTTTGTTCGTTCGTTTTTGTTCTATCTATCTATCTATCTATCTATCTATCTATCTATCTATCTATCTATCTATCTATCTATCTATCTATCTGTCTGTCTATCTATCTATCTATCTATCTATCTATCTATCTATCTATATGTCTGTCTGTCTGTCTGTCTGTCTGTCTGTCTGTCTGTCTGTCTGTGTATGTATGTTCGGCCCTTTCCCGTTCCCGTTGCGGGAAAAATGGGTTCGAAAATTTTCACATATCTAAAATAGATCCATTATTTCTACGAAAACTTTGAAGATGCAAATTATTTACCAGACACGACTGCCCTTTCCCGTTCCCGTTGCGGGAATCTATCTATCAATCTATCTATCTATCTATGTTCGGCCCTTTCCCGTTTCCTTTGCGGGAAAAATGGGTTCGAAAATTTTCACGTATCTAAAATAGATCTATTATATTTATGAAAACTTTAAAAATGCCTTAAAGATTTTATCATTATATTATAACGCATATGCCTGTAGATAGCTGTAGATAAACATTTTATAAAATTTTGAGAAAAATGCAACAATTATTTAAATTACATAATATAGCAATGCTACTAAAAGTAATGTCTCTTGATATAACTTTTCTTAAGTTAAGTCCCCTTGCAATATGTTAATTATAATTTAATTAAAAAATTAAATTTTGTTACGTAAATAACTTTGTGAATGAAAAAACTATGCCTGTTGGCTTCACGGGAATGAGAAGAACATCTGTAGAAAATGTAATCTCAATCGGATGGACCGTTGGCGAACGCAAAAGAACATATATACATACATTGTCTTTATATATATATATATATATATATATATATATATATATATATATATATATATATATATATATATATATGCAACAGTGATGTGGTTCCTGAGACGAATGTTGAGAGTTCCTTGGACTGCCTGAAAGAGGCTAATGAATCTATAACATTAAATTCAACAATAAGAATGAGACAAACAGCTTTCTTTTGTCATGCGATGAGAAGAGAAGCATTGGAGAGCACGTAACGACTGTTCTGATCAAGGGAAAGAGAAGCAGGAACAGACCAATCGAAATAATGCTGGATAGATTGCCACTGTGGCATGCAGAAATATCAGCAGCAGAGCTTATCCAGAATGCCAAAGACCGATATCGGTGGAGAGTAATGAGCGCCTATGCCAGCAGTAAGGCCCTTTATGATCTCTCTCTCTCATAAACACACACACACACACGCACACACACACACGCACACACACACACGCACGCACGCACGCACGCGAGCACACACACACACACACACACACACACACACACACACACACATGTTACATCTCTTTTAACACCAGCCAAGCATATCGCCTGCGCAATCCAAGAAATCCTTACCTCTTTGCTCGCATATTACCTGTGTGAAAGTCAATACCCTGAGCCCTATTTCTAAATGTCATGCGCATGACCTAATTTTTTAAATCAATCCTTTACATTTGTATTCTGGACAGAACAAGGCTCGGTTTGGCTATTCAAGTTGATGATTCAGACGAACTCATAGAATATAAAGAGCTGCAGATCTTCATTTTATGACTAGTCGGGCAGTATTTTGAAGACAGCAAGATATAAATCATCTGAAAAAGATTACTGGAAAACTGACCACTGCCTACGAAAATGCAGATTGTTTTTGCTGTAGCCGCTTGCCTAGCAGCTACCCTTATATGTCTGGATGCTCATAAATCGCAAGGGGTAAGGTTTATTTGATCGTTTAGTACGTAAGGTGTTATGTCTGATGTTCACTTGGGTGAAGCATTCATCAGTTGTATGTTCTGTTAACTGATTAATTTACCGTGGCATGATTAATCGTCTCAAGCCACTTCCCGTGTCTGCCATGGCTTTATGTCTCCGAAATGTTGTCATTGCGTTATAATACAAGTTGAGTTGAGTTGAGCTGAGTTGAGTTGAGTTGAGTTGACTTGAGTCAAATTGACTTGAGTTGAGTTGAGTTGAGTCAAGAACCGAAATCATTGCACTCGGGGAATTCCCATAAGCGCTCACTCATCATCTTCAACATCCAGCGTAGAGTTCCAATAATAATAGTGCGCGTTACAGTCTCTTTATATGTCTGTCTTGCTTTAGCTCTGAGTGACGACCAGATCCTCTGACCACCCCTCGCTGCTGTTTTCTTTCTATACCACGTATTTATATTTGTTATCCTGCGTTAATCACATTCTCCCAGAGGGCCTTCACCACATCTGCCTTATCATGCATTAAATCGCCCCTCAATGATGTAGAACCAGTCAATCTGTCTTCATGGTCATTTTCAACAACACCAGAGTGTCCTGAAGAAAAGATCCAGCGAATGCTCACAACAAGAATCGATTCAAGCCATTCTCCACGAAACATGCCAGTCTTCACCTTTGTCAGCATGCTTTGTGAGTCAGTTACAATCACGGCATGCATACACAGTTTGTTCTCCAACCAGTGGAAAGCAGCAGTAACCGTCTCCAGCTCCATTCGGACTTCCGGTCCCCAACATGGCGGTTAGGCATTGAACAATTAAGGCATCTGGCGTGTTTATGCTTGTGGCTACGGCTTGCATTGGCACTTTACTCATGTTGGACTGGAAGTACATAGTTCCGTCGCCCTGCTACTGAGTGAGTGCGTGGTGCGACACTGTGAGCTGTTAAATTCTTGTGGAATGCTTTTACATCTGTCCGCTGTTGTTTGCACAGTGAACTGCATGTTCGGAGCAATGGCCGGCTGTTGCTGAATTGACTGGTTTGCCTTTTCGGTTCACGAGTGTATTTTGCAGGAGGGTCTTGGGAGTCGTCGCTGGAGCTACGGAGTTCGTCCTTTGTGCGGCGCTTTCGGCGGGTAACCCTGCGGAAAGAGACTGAGCCATGTGGGATAAAACCCGGGTCAATGAAGTCTTTCAGGTGACTGCCGATTCCATCGACGATGAACTGTATTTTTAGTGGAGGACTTTTGTGTTGGCACTCTGGTGGCGGCTTTATGCACAGTGTACCTGTGCGGGATGTTGGCTTGCCGAGACTCCTGTCTGTTCCACTTTTCACATTACCAGTGAGGAGCATTTTGTGTGATATTCACTGGCACAGGAACGGAGCATAATGGGGGAGATCCGTTGCCGTGAAGTTGGAACAGCGACCGACAGCGACCGAATTACTAACTAACTAACTAGCTAACTGACCGACCGACCGACCGACCGATTCACCGACCGACCAACAAACTGACTGACTGTCAGACTGGACTGACTGACTAACTAACTAACCTCCATTCGTAGACTTGTGGTTGTGGTGTCATATGCCAAGCTCTCCTTTACCAAACATTGGCTAATATGCTTTTGCTATGAATCCCCAGACACGTTTTTTGCCTCTTAACACATCTCCAGGACGAATACAGTCATGAATCAATTGCTGAATTTCCGCTTCCGCAGCGCCTGCTGGCCACTCCCTACACTAACGGCCAAATGTGATTGTAACCTCACACAAGTCTGAAATGTGATTATAACCTCACACAAGCCTGCAATTCTATTCGCCACTCTGACCCCACTCCTTGCCTCTATCAATCTTCGCAAGTGTGCGCAATTTTATGATGGTATCTTCTAACTGATCCATTTATGATCTTCCTCTTTGCAATATGTGGCCATTGACTGCATCCAGGAACTCATGCAGGAGGTTTTCCTTGTCCACAGTTACCTTGAGGTACCAACATCTTGCGTCTTTCTGCGATTGTCGAAAACGCCAGGATGTATCACAAACAAATTAGAACATTAGGGAAAGTAAAGTAAAGTAAAGTAAAGTAGGGAAAGTAAAGTAAAGTAAAGTAGGTAAAGTAAAGTAAATTAGGGAAGTTAAAGTAAAGTAAAGCAGGGAAAGCAAAGTAAAGTAAAGCAAAGTAGTGTTAATAAAGTAAAGTATTGAGAGTAAAGTAAAGTAAGGGAAAGTAAAGAATAGTAAAGTATCGAAAGTAAAGTAAATGAAAGTAGGAAAAGTAAAGTAAATTAGGGATAATACAACCAAGTAAACTAAAGTAGAGAAAGTGAAGTAAAGTAAAGTGGAGAAATTAAATTAAAGTAAAATTGGGAAATACAGTAAAGTAAAGTAAAGTAGGGAAAGTAAAATACAGTAAACTAAAGTAGGAAAAGTAAAGTAAAGTAAAGTAAAGTAAAGTAAAATAAATTAGAGAAAGTAAAGTAAAGTAAAGTAAAGTGCCCTGTTACATACATTCAGGCAGCCTGGCCACAGAAGCTCTCCATTGCGGCAACTACCGTGGACCTTATAATGCACAACTGCAAATGGTGCATCGGAACGAGGTTGCATAGAAAAGATATTCCACATCAAAAACTCTGCAACGATAAATACAGTGGAAGTATACAAAATACAAAAAAAAACTCTTCTAATTGACTACAAGCTTCAACACGAAAAATACATGGTTACGGTTTTGATTATTTATATTTTGGAAGAAGAAGAAGAAGAAGAAGAAGAAGAAGAAGAAGAAGAAGAAGAAGAAGAAGAAGAAGAAGAAGAAGAAGAAGAAGAAGAAGAAGAAGAACGAAGCAGCAGAAGAAGAAGAAGCAGAAGCAGAAGCAGAAGAAGAAGAAGAAGAAGAAGAAGAAGAAGAAGAAGAAGAAGAAGAAGAAGAAGAAGAGAAGAAGAAGAAGAAGAAGAAGAGAAGAAGAAGAGAAGAAAAGAGAAGAAGGAGAAGAAGAAGAAGTAGAAGAAGAAGAAGAAGAAGAAGAAGAAGAAGAAGAAGAAGAAGAAGAAGAAGAAGCAGAAGCAGAAGAAGAAGAAGAAGAAGAAGAAGAAGAAGAAGAAGAAGAAGAAGAAGAAGAAGAAGAAGAAGAAGAAGAAGAAGAAGAAGAAGAAGAAGAAGAAGAAGAAGAAGAAGAAGAAGAAGAAGAAGAAGAAGAAGAAGAAGAAGAAGAAGATGGCGAAGGAGAAGGAGAAGAAGAAGAAGAAGAAGAAGAAGAAGAAGAAGAAGAAGAAGAAGAAGAAGAAGAAGAAGAAGAAGAAGAAGAAGAAGAAGAAGAAGAAGAAGAAGAAGAAGAAGAAGAAGAAGAACAACAACAACAACAACAACAAGAAGAACAAGAACAAGAACAAGAAGAAAAAGGAAAGAACCATTTCTTCTAAACTCTATTGTCCTTTGACATGCCTAAACCCTTTAATTTTCCCCAGTGGCATTTACAACATTACTTAATATCGTGTTTCAGGGAGCCTCCCGAAGACACTTTCCTTTCAATCGTTTCAACGGAACACGAGGCAACTCCTCAAGACCTGCCTCTGACATATATAAATGGTTTCGAACCCTGGACGCAAACACCACAGTTACAGAGGGTGCCTCCATTAGAAAGTAAGTTGGTATCATCAACAAATTAACATTGTAAACTGATTAGAGAAATTGGACGTCGGCTGTAATATGTTTTGGATACTGTCTTCATCTTTGTCCTGACGCACGCACGCACGCACGCACACGCACACACACACACAAACACATATAAACACACACACACACGTGCACTCACACACACACACACACACACACACACACACATATATATATATATATAGTAATGTATTAAGGCATATAGAAAGAATGAAAGATAATAGGGAAACAAAACTCGCTTACACTCAGGAAATAAATGACCGTAGACCCCGAGGTAGACCAAGAAGACGGTGGAGAGATAATACATGTACAGACTTACAAGCACTTGGAATCAACGACTGGCAAGAGAAGGTCAACCAGAGAGACGAATGGAGACGGATTGTATTTGCAGCAAAGAACCTCAATGGCTCGGAAAGCTGAAGAAGAAGAAGATATATATATATATATATATATATATATATATATATATATATATATATATATAAATATATATAGTTAGTTTTTAGGAGCTATAAGGAAACAGTCATGATATTCGGTAGCGGAAAATTAGTGGGGAAACAAATGGGGAATTATACAGAAAAATGTTGTGAACACTATGATCGGATAGAAATAGCAATGAATATATCTTGTAAGAAGTTAACTCATATATCTTGCAAAAAGTTAACTCACAAAGCAAACTGGTTACTCGTATCAGAAGAGGACAGAGCAACTTCTTTATTCATGTCATGACAAGAGGAAATCTGGAGTACGTATCACAACGGGAACGGATGAGGCGAAGAGAGGCAGGGGGAGACCAAAGGAGAAGGTGCTGGACAGTTTGATATCATGGCTTGGAAAAACGTCGGTATCAGAAGTGATTGGCAGTACACGAGACAGATGTCTGTGGACAGACATGATCACCAACACCACTTGGCATGGACTACAAGAGGATTGGAGGTACACGAGACAGAAGGCTGTGGACAGACATGATAACCAACACCACACGGCATGGACAATGAGAAGATTGGCAGTACACGAGACAGAAGGCTGTGGACAGACATGATAACCAACACCACACCGCATGGACAATGAGAAGATTGGCAGTACGCGAGAAAGAAGGCTGTGGACATACATGATCACCAACGCCACTTGGCATGGACAATAAGAGGATTGGCAGTATACGAGACAGAAGGCTGTGGACAGACATGATAACCAACACCACGACGCATGGACAATGAGAAGATTGGCAGTACGCGAGAAAGAAGGCTGTGGACATACATGATCACCAACGTCACACAGCATGGACTATAAGAAGAGGAAGATGTATGTACCTAACCACATACGCTACAAGCATCGCGAGCCCAGCACATCATAACCAATAGCAAGGGTGTCCCCGTGGCAAAGGCGTCGTCGCTGGAGTTCCGGAGTTCGTGCCTCGTGCAACGCTTTAAGCAGACCACCCTGCGGAAAGTGACCGAACCATATGGGATACAACCCGTTGCAATGAAGTCGACTCACTTGCTCTTTAATCATTTAATAGCCCATAGCAGATTCGTGACACTGATAATAGGGAAAGCAAATATCCTTGTACTCCCCAGTTGTAGCATGTGTATAGACTACGCTTGGGTTCAGAAAGAGAGAACAAAAATAAAAGTATATAGAAAGAAGATATTAACTGATTCAGTGCCAAACAATAAGTAGGTTTAGACCAAACATGGCGCACAATCAAATGAACAAGTATCCATGTATATTTCCGTTCATTGATCATTGAAATTGAAGAGATTACCAAGGAACAAAACCAATAACACGATGACCTTAGTATGGCGATATATCGTCCTTCTATCCAAATGGAAGGTCACATTCGCCGATATATTATCCCTCGACATTGCATTAATTAAGCATAATGGTGATAATATACTGGCAACTTCTTCCTCTTCTTCATACAGCGGGAGTGAAGTTGTATCTGTCAGATCCAGAGATAAAGCTCTGCGAGACAAAAACTTCAACGAGTCAGCCAGCGTTTATGACTTCAGCAACGACACAGCTGTAAGTGTTCTTTATTCCCATTTATGTTTATCTGTTAGTGTTCTTTATTCGCATTCATATTTCTCTGTTAGCTTTCTTTATTCCCATGTATGTTTATCTTTTAGCCTTCTTTATACCCATTTATGTTAATGTTTTAGTCGTTTAGTCGTTGGATCAACATCACGGCACACTGTTCAACCCATAAGTGCTCCGTTTTCCTCCTAACTCAAACCTGAGTCTGGAGAAACTCAGCTCAATGCACGAACTCCGTTACATCGGCGAGGATTCTGAAATACTTTGGGTAGATTTTTAACTCGAAATTTTGCCCAGGCAGCGCCGTTAGGCTACTCTTTTTCGATTTCCAACTGCCAAGGGATTTTTTACGTGCGCAACAATACACACGGGCGTCCGATCTCACTACCCAGAGCACCGGGGCCTGAACCCGGGACCTCCAGCACTCGAGGCGTACACCATACCTCGAGACCACTCAGCCCCCCATTATGTTAATGTATTACCGTTCTTTATTCCCATTTATGTTAATCTTTTATCGTTCTTTGTACCTATTTATGATTACCTTTTTCGTTCTTTATACCCATGTATGTTTATCTTTTAGCGTTCTTTATTCCCATTTATGCTTATCTTTTAGCGTCAGTTTACGAGCTGACACCACTTCTGGCGGAAGCAAATTAAAACTTAGTAGTATTTCCATTACAGGACGCTGCAGCCAACCCCATAATTTTTTGGCTGTTTGTGATTTATTGGCAAGTTTAATCTCTGTAGTTTGCCATTGCTTTCTGAATGACCTGAATGACCGGCTCTCATAGCATTGTATGAAAACCAACGCAAAGTGATCTGCATCTGTCTTTCGAATGCGGTATGAGGCATTACGAATTAGGTCCGTAACGCTTTCAACACACCGTCGTCAGAAAACCTTATTGTAATGTATATCACACTTTTAAGGCGTTCATTTGAAGTCGTTTGGTAAAATCAACCGTCCCAGAGCTATGTGTCTGCCGTGATCTATTGTCATCACATTTTACAAGTCTGAATAACACGGGAGAAAGAAGGTGACCAATGGATCCTTCACATAGCCGACCACCAACTTCGTTCCTGCATGTCTTCCTTCCATGTCCCCTCCGTGTCCTCCCTCCATGTCCTCCCTCTATGTCCTCCCTCCATGTCATCCCTCTATGTCCCCCTCCATGTCCTCCGTCTATGTCCCTCATTTTTTTGGTGTATTTTCATCTTTCACATTATCATTTTGTATGTATGACACTTGATTTTATCATGTATAATATAACATTACTGTAATGTGAGTGAGAGCGTTAGTGTGTGTGTGAGAGAGAGAGAGAGAGAGAGAGAGAGAGAGAGAGAGAGAGAGAGAGAGAGAGAGAGAGAGAGAGAGAGAGAGAGAGTGAGTGAGAGTTGAATTACATCACTAATTTTTAAGTTACAAAATGTATATGTACAATTTTTCTCCATTTTCTTTACAATTTTGCGACAATGCTCACGACAATCATCACTGTATGTGTGTGTAAAGTGTGGGAGTTTGATCATAATAGTAGGTTGGGGGATGGGGGATGTGTGTGTGTGGGTGGATTCGTGATGTGTGTGGGTGCGCTCAGGATGTGTGGGTGGGCGGGGTGGGATTGTGTGGTTGGGTGGGGGATTTGTGTGTGGGTGGGTGGGGGATTTGTTGTGTGGATGCGTGCGAGATGTATGGGTGTATGGGGAGATGTGTTTGTGGGTGGGGATGTGTGTTTGTCTAGGTGGTTGTGGGCGAGTGGGTAGAGGAGGATATGTTGGTGGATGATTGATGGTGGGTTATGGGATGGGTGGGGATATATGTGTGGGTGGGGAGATGTGGGTGTGGGGATATGTGGTGGGTGGGAGATGTGTGCAGGTGGGGGTAGTTGTGGGTTTGGGGATGTGTGTGTGGGTGAGGGAGGTGTATAGGTGTGGGATGTTTGGGTGGATGGGTGGGGAGTGTGTGTGGGTGAGAGATGTGTGGGTGAATGTGTGTGGGGGATGTGTGTGGGTTGGGGGAGGGGTGCGTGATGGGTGTGGGTGATGGATTTGGAGATGTGTGTGTGGGTGGGGGATATGTCTGGTTGGGTGGGGGTGTGTGTGGCTGGATGGAGGAAGTATGTGTGGGTAGTGAGGGTGATTGTAGTTGGGGGATGTGTGGATGGGTAGGAGATGTGTGGATAGATGTGTGTGTGAGATGTGTCTTTGGGATGTGTGTGGGTGTGGTATTGTGTGGGAGGAGAGCTGGGTGTGGATAAATGATGTTTGTTTGGGTGGGTGAAGGTGTGGTTGGGTTTGCGGGTGGGTGAAGGATGTGTTTGAGGGTGGGGGATATGTGCTTAGATGGGTGGTTGGGATGTGTGGGTGTTAGTGTTAGTGGTTGAGGGATAAGTACGTGTGTCTAGGGATGTGTGAGGGGATGAATGTATGGGTTGGGGATGTGTGTGTGGGTTGTGTGTGCGTGGATGGGAGGTGTGTGTTTGTGAATGGAGAATGTGTTGGTGGGTAGGGATGTGTGTGAGTGATGTTTGTATGGGTGGGGAGATTGTGCGTGGGTGGGGATGTGTGTGTATATGGGTAGGGTTGTGTGGTTAAGGGATGTGTGGCTGGGGGAATGGGTGGATGGAGGATGTGTGGTTGGGTAGAGGATGTGTGGGTGGGTGATTGTATATGAGTAAGGGTTGTGGTTAAGGGATGTTTGGTTGGGGGATGGGTGGATAGAGGATGGTGGGTGGGAAGAGGATATGTGAGTGAGTGAGTGTGTGCAGGTTAGGAGATGGTGGGGGATGTTTGTAGGTGTGGGCTCGGGATCTGTGAGTGGGCTGGGGGAGATGTGAGATTATGTGGGTGAGTGCGGAATTTGTGCGTGGGTAGGTGCGGAATATGTGAGTTGACGGGGAGATGTGTGTGTGGCTGAGGAATGTGTATTTGGCTGTGTGGTTGGAGGTGTGTGGGTGGAGGAGGATATTGGGTGAGTGATTGTTGGTGGGAAATGGGACGGGTAGAGGATATGTGAGTGGGTGGGGAGATGTGTGTAGGTGGGGGATGTGTGGGTTATTGAATGTATGTGTGCTTGGGGTGTGGGTGGATGGGATGTGTGGTGGGTTAGAGGTGTGTGTGGGTGGGGAGACGTGTAGGTGTAGGGATGTGGTGGATGGGTGGGGGAATGTATCGTATGTGTGTGTGGTTGGGTGGGGGAGTTGGAGTGAATGGGGGATGTGTGGGTGGGTGGTGGATGTGTCTCATAACATAGTAATATGCATTGTTTATGTTTACAAAATTCATGTGACAATGTTTTTTTCCCATGCACTGTTGATGAAAGAAAGATGAGTGATTGGAAGGGCCGAATGTAAGACGGGCCTGCGTGCCCAATTTGTTACCCTTTGAAAATAAAGTCTGTTCGTTCGTTCGTTCGTTCGTTCCCTCTCCATGTTCTCTCTCCATGTCCTCCTTCCATGCCCTCCCTCCGTGTCTTCTCTCCATGTCCTCCTTCCATGTCCTCCCTCCGTGTCTTCTCTCCATGTCCTCCTTCCATGTCCTCCCTCCGTGTCTTCTCTCCATGTCCTCCTTCCATGCCCTCCCTCCGTGTCTTCTCTCCATGTCCGCCCTCTTCTGTCCTCCCTTATTGTCCCTCCTCCATGTCCTCCCTCAATGTCTTCCCTCCATATTCTCATTCCACTGTTCGAACCCTGAACCTACCGCACCCACGACAGTATCAATGTAACCCTCGCTTTCGTCGCAGCGCTTCTCAAATTATCTCAAGTTACTGCCTCCCTCGCGTATAAAGACTCACCACAACTGTAGCTCTTCTCAGATTGTCTCAGGTTACTGCCCCCTCTCGTATTAAGACTTGCCTTCACTGCAGCGCTACTCAGGTCTCAAGCTACACCCTTCGCTAAGACTTACATTCAAATTAAAACTTGCCTTCACCGCAGCCATTCTCAAAATTGTCTAGGCCACTGTCTCCTCTCGCAGACCAGACCAAATTCGCATTAAGAATTGCCTTCTCTGCAGCACTTCTGAAATTGTCTAAGGCTACTGCCTCCTCTGGAGTAAGTGGACAACTCTGCAGCTGAGCAGGGCAGGGCTCTCACTTGTCCTGACAATCGGAAATGGCTGTCAAAGGCTGAGGTAACAGATCCTACGTGGATGTGGAAGACATGGGAAAACCACCACATTATCTTCCCAATACTTCATGACAAAACACATTTCACTCTCATTGAATATTAAGAAAACAGTAATAATGGTGATATCAAGGAAGAAACTGACATCAAACTGTGAATTGGAAATAGGAGGGACAATTCATAGCCAAGTGGATAATTTTAAATACCTAGGTGCATTTATAAAATCAGATGGAAGATGCACAACAGTTTAAGAGCAGAATAGGGCAATCAAAAGCTGCATTTCAGAAAATGAAGAGTATCTTATGCAGTAAGTCAAATTTTCTAAGGATAATAATGTCGCCTTTCGCAGACCAAAATTCGCATTAAGACTCGCCTTCACTGCAGAGCATCTCACATTTTCCAAGGCTACTATCTCTTCTCGCAGACCAGCATTCACATAAACACTTGCCTTCACTCCAGCGCTTCTCAAATTTTCTAAGGCTCTCGCAGACCATTATTCACATTAAGACTCGCATTCACTGCAGTGTCTCTCAAATGTGATTCGGACATCCCATCAAATTCATCCTTTGCGGAACCGATCTTGCGCACCGCTTGCGTTGTCTAAGTACTAGAAACCCGCGGGGTAGTGGGATAGTTCCTTACACCAGTAAGGTGGGCTTGGACGTTGACTTCTAGTTCATAATTCAATGGCAAACTGTCATCTACTGCCTCATCTGGTACCTTGCGGTGTAGGAGAGGTCGGTCTTAAGGCTGATGAATTAAGTCCGTCTGGCTACTGCAGTCGCCGCGAACTATACAGGTTAAGGTTTTCATTTTAACCCAGACAGAAAAACATCTATACTTTACCGAGGGTTCGAACCCGGGTTTCCTGAAGAAAGCTAAGCCAGCTATTCCTCAATGGCAAACTACAGGACGTAAACGTGACTAGTAGATCAACTTTGTGTCGGTGACGATCTTGTCACGTCTTTCGTATAACATACAACATTTAAATAGAACACTCGGGGAGATTTCAAAATCTGTAATCGAATGAAGCCATTCATGGACATAATCGATTGATATGATTGTCGTGCAGAAGTGACGCGCGATCAATGAGCAGTTTTATTCGTAAGAAAAGATCAAAGTATACGTGGGCTTGATTGAATGATTTATATGAAATAGGTCAAATGAATTGCTTGATCGAATGAAAGTATTATAAAAAATATACCTGTAGAAATGGATGATTTTGCTTAAGCGTGATATGAAGGTAGTAGTATATAATATATTTGTAATGGAGTGTAATGATCGTCAATATCTACTTCAGACCAGGTAACTAAAGGAGAAGAAGAAGCATGAGGAGGAGGTAAGGGAGCAAGAAGAAGAAGAAGAAGAAGAAGAAGAAGAGGAGGAGGAGGAGGAAGAAGAAGAAGAAGAAGAAGAAGAAGAAGAAGAAGAAGAAGAAGAAGAAGAAGAAGAAGAAGAAGAAGAAGAAGGAAGAGGAAGAGGAGGAGGTGGTGAAAATGGAGGCTGAAGAAGCGGAGGAAGAATGAGGAGGAAAAAGAGGCGTGAAGAAGGAAGAGCAGGAAGGAGGATGAAATAGGAATAAAAATAAGTTTAAGGAGAAATCGAAGAGGAACAGCGACGAAAATAACAGTAATAATAATAATAATAATAATAATAATAATAATAATGATAACAATACCCTAAAGCAGTGTACATGTCTACAATTGTGTTGCTTGTCCTCAGATCCTACTCTACGGCATTGCCTTTTCTCCGTGTTTCTTGTCTCGCACCAACCTGACATTCAGTGAAGTCAAAGATGCCTTGACAGCCAGGAACGTGAGTAGAAAGTTCCACCACCACCACCACCACCACCACCACCACCACCACCACCACCACCACCACCACCACCACCACCACCACCACCACCATCACCACCACCACCACCACCATCACCACCACCACCACCACCACATCATCATCATCATCATCATCATCATCATCATCATCATCATCATCATCATCATCATCATCATCATCATCATCATCATCATCATCGTCTTCATCATTATCAATATCATGAACATCTTATCACTGTAATAATAATAATAATAATAATAATAATAATAATAATAATAATAATAATAAAAACCATCGTCGTCATCATCATTATGGTCTTCATCGTTACCTCATTATCTTCGTCGTCATAATCAAGATCATCATCAAAACGATAATAATAATTATAACATTGTCGTCGACTTCATCAGCAGATGATAATGATGATGATAATATCATCATTATCATCATCATCATCATCGTCATCTTCATCATCACCATCATCATTGTCACATCATCATTAATATTGTCACATCATCATCATTGTCACACCATCATAATTATTGTCACATCATCATTAATATTGTCACATCATCATTATTGTCACATCATCAGTACTGTCACATCATCATCATTGTCACACCATCATAATTATTTTCATACCATCATCATTATTGTCACATCATCATCATTTCCATATCATCATCATCATCATCACATCATCATCATTGTCAATCATCATCATCGTTGCAACATCATCATCATCATTGTCACATCATCATTATCATTGTCACATCGTCATCTTCGTTATCATCACCATCACCATTGTCACATCATCAGTAAGTTAGTTAGTTAGTCGACAGATCATCCTTATTGCACATCGAACCATTCAGTTCATAAGTGCTCGGATCCCCTCCTCAGCAAATCCCGCAGCGTGTAGCGGCTAACGCATGCTATCGCATGTTACGCATGCGGCTAACGCATGTTATAACGCATGTTATAACGCATGTCACATCATCATCATCATCATCATCATCATCATCATCATCATCATCATCATCATCATCATCATCATCATTGTAGCTTCATAATCAACAGCATTAACATATGTCACACTACCACACTGCAGTAAACCGGCTAGACACTAACTTAAGCTATGCTGACGGTATCACAGCCACTGGTAGAGTCTCCCAAGTCGGACATGTCAAGGGATAGGAACTAGACGAAGAGAGACACACACTTACTGTCTTCTTGGTTGACTGGAGACAGTCCAAGCTAGAGAAGACAAAATGGAAAACAATGCGAATGAAATTCGGATGTACTAATCCTCAAGCTTAGCGAAATAGTGTAACGCAATTCAATGCATGACGTCATAATGATGTAATAACTGGAATCACCATGGCTAACGTAGCCTTTCTCCGGAATGAAAACACATCTCCGATTTGAAAAAAAAATCGGAAGCACATACCCGGATACTTTCTGAGCATGGAGAGGGGAAGGAAAGATCTGTAGCACAATCCCCGGGAATGATTGGCACTGAGATGGGGAAAACAGTAATACCCCAACCAGACTCTGATAAATACAAGCAATGTTCAAATCTCATAGAACTTGAACATCAGAGTGTTAAGAGGCTTCTAGTGGCTTCACAATCAACCAAGCAAATAACCAACCAAGCAAATAACCAACCAAGCAAATAACCAAGCATGCCAGCAAGCAATCACATAACAAACCAATAACAACCAACCAACCACACAACCAACCAACCAACCATACAACTAACCACACAACAAATCACACAACCAACCAACCAACCAGCCAACCGACCTATTATATACTCATGGTTTGTTAACAGGGTTCAAATGTGGAAACGGAAAGCAAAGTATCTCTGACTGCCAGCGACGCTCCATTGTCTAGAGAGGAAGCAGACGATCTGAGAGAGTCCAACCCATCTGTCCGCTACGTCTGCTACAACAAGCCTATCTACCTAGTGACTCCTACAGAAGGTCAGTAGCAACTATCCTTCTTTTGGGGTGGTTATGCCTATCTTCCGAGTGACTCCTACAGAAGGTCAGTAGCAACTATTCTTCTTTTGGGCTGGTTATGCCTATCTTCCGAGTGACTCCTACAGAAGGTCAGTAGCAACTATTCTTCTTTTGGACTGGTTATGCCTATCTTCCGAGTGACTCCTACAGAAGGTCCGTAGCAACTATTCTTCTTTTGGGCTGGTTATGCCTATCTTCCGAGTGACTCCTACAGAAGGTCAGTAGCAACTATTCTTCTTTTGGGCTGGTTATGCCTATCTTCCGAGTGACTCCTACAGAAGGTCAGTAGCAACTATTCTTCTTTTGGGCTGGTTATGCCTATCTTCCGAGTGACTCCTACAGAAGGTCAGTAGCAACTATCCTTCTTTTGGGCTGGTTATGTAGCTTCTTCATCATCTTTTTGTTTGTTTGTGTGTTATCGAGGTTCTTAAGAGATACACAGAACCGTTAATTAGTTAGCCAACAGATCATTCTCATCGCACATCTTCCGAGTCGCACCCCCACAAGGTCAGTGACAACTGTCCAACTTTTGGTGTGATTTTCTTCACAATGCTTCTCGTTTGTGTGTTATCGAAGTTCTTAACTGATTTAGAGTCATGGAATGATTAATCGTCTCATGCGACTTCCCATATCTGCCAATGGCTTATATGCGGTTGAATTCCCTATGCAACTCTCTGTAATTTGATATATAATGTAAACACTTTGAAGTCATAAGTGTGACAAACCTCTACTTCCCATCTTCTGCCATTCATATTTGTTTTGTCCAAACCTACGTGTTGTTTGGCATTGGATTTGTTACAAGACACAAAGAACCGTTAATTAGTTAGTCAACAGATCATCCTAATTGCGTATCAAACTATTAGTCCATAAGTCCACAGATCCTCTCCTCAGTATCTCCTTCAGCGTATAGCGACTGACGACGCCAGTTCTGTGTTGTTTGACTATTCTTCTTTGGTGTTACATAGAGCCTCTACTTTTGTATGGATGTAAAGCGTGGACAATGAGCAATCAAGCTGAAAAACAGCTGATGGTTGTGGAAATGTGGTTTCTGGGGAGCATGCAAAGAATACCATGGACAGACAGAAAAACCAATGACTAAGAAACAAGTGAAAATCGTAAACTAATTAGAGAAATTAGACGTAGACAATTAAATTATGTTGGGCATGTTATTAGAAGAAATAAATTGGAGAACTTGGTGACAACTGGCAAGATTCAGGGGAAGAGAACAAGGGGAAGACAGAGAAGTAAGTACCTGGATGGCTTGGCCACGTGGCATGGTCGAGACAAGAACACTGAGCTGATACACGACGCTGGTGATCGAGTGAAATGGCGAATCATGACCGCCCACGCTTATCGGCATGGCACATGATGGATGGATGGATCCTTTCTCGCATGGAGCTCTAGTCTAACGGTGATCTAGTCATACTCGCTGATCGTTTAACACGTGTCCAGCCACAGCAAGGATACATATAAGTAACTTTTACAATTATATTCCAGTTAGTGTTTTTCATGTAGTTGTGTCGGTTTGTGTATGTTTATTCTGTGCTGACGAAGGCTTTCGCCGCAAAGTCCATTTTGCTTCTTCTAGTCGTGTTCTAGCAAAGCTGACAATCGACTTCACGTTTCCTGGTGATTCATTCAGTCTAACTTGAATCCGTTTGCCGTGATGTTCTCGCAGTCTGGCCAAAGTTGCAAAATCACATCCGTTCTTTGAGTCATGTACTCGTCCTGCCTCCCTGAGGTCCTGACCCACTGCTCGTCCTCTCGCCGCAACAACAAAGCCTATCTGGGCATATCTCCTTTTACACCCGCATCCCCTTGCACAAAAATAAAACACCTATTAGTCACTCTTGGCCTCCACAGAGATTCAAACCAGTGTCTTCTTCTGCTGAATAGAACTGACACACTGTAAACTTTTTTTTTTTTTTTTAAATTGCATATCCTTTACAGACCAGACTCCGTGGCTAGGAGTTACGGACGCGATTCGTAATCCCGTATACCCGGGTTCGAAACACAGCGGTGCTGTTTTTTTTTCTTTCGAAAAAGGCATAGGTGCCGGCCGTTCAGAAAGCAATGGTAACCTACTGAACGTAAAACTTGCCCATGAATCACGAACAGCCAAAATGCTGGTATTGACGGCTACATCCTGTGAAGGACATACAACTAAAGATTTAATTAATCCTTTGCAGGACGTTGCAGTCAACACCAGCATTTTACTGCCGTTGTTGATGTCTTGGCAAGTTTTAACGTTCAGTAGCTTGCCATTGCTTTCTGAACGACCGGCTCCCATACCAACACGTTAAAACCAGCACGACACTGTCTGCTGCCAAATCAGTCGCCGCTGTGTTTCGAACGCGGGTAAGCGGCATTAGAATCGCGTCCACAACGCCATCGCCACGGAGCAGCCACACTGTAATCTGCCATACTTGTTATACCAGGCGACCAAAGAGGGTTGACTTGGGACTGGCTATCTCCTGCCGTAGCAATGTTAGCAGGAAATGCCAACCAACCATACACACATCTAGAAAGTGAGTAAATAGGAATACCTCACCCAACCAAGATGGCAGAATGTTCTTCGTTAGTCTCGGTTCTAACTTCAGGGCAAACTAAACAAGTTAGTTGCATATCCGTTACGGGACGTCACAGTCAGCCCCATCATTTTTTGACTGTTTGTGGTTTTGTGTGCAAGTTTACGTTTAGTAGATTGCCATTGTTTTCTGAACGTCCGGCACTCATATCCATTTTATGAAAATCAACACTAGGCGGTCTGCTGCCAAATCGCCCGCCACATTCAACCACAGAAGAAAAAGAGTATAGAAGAAAATTACTATGCTAACTCATTGAATAAAACAGAGATTTTATGTTAATTCATTGATTAAAAGATAGTTATTATGTTAATTAATTGAGTAATAGAGAGAGAGAGAGAGAGAGAGAGAGAGAGAGAGAGAGAGTGAGAGAGAGAGAGAGAGAGAGTTATTATGTTACCTCATTGAGTAAGAGAGAGATACTATGCTAACTCATTGAGTAAAAAAGAATTACAATGTTAACTCGTTGGGTAAAAGAGAGTTGCAATGTTAACTCATTGAGTAAAAGAGAGTTACAATGCCACCTCATTGAGTAAAAGAGAAATACAATGTTAACTCATTGAGTAAGATAGAGTTATTATGTTAAATTATTGAGTAAAAGAGAATTATTAATCTTACTTATTGATCGTCCATAGAATTATCGGGTTAACTCAACGAATCCCATAACATTATTACCCTTAATATGCCTCTTGTTAATTTCAATTGCAATAACTTGAGAGAGAAATCTTACATTTGTTCTGTTGTCCACAGCCAATGCCGAACCATCCGTCAACGCAACTGAAAAGGTGGTCTTCCTTGACCCGTTTAACGAGGTCACGATCGCATACCCGAAACGGCCACAATTCCCAGGTTTCGGCGGCTCACGTTTTGGGAAACCTGGAAACGGCACAGAAGTGAGAAAACCTGGATCCGGTGAAAACCGTGGTGGACCTGGTGGACCTGGTGGACGTGGTGGACCTGGAGGACCCCGTGGTGGACCTGGTGGACGTGGTGGACCTGGTGGACCCCGTGGTGGACCCCGTGGTGGACCTGGCGGACCCCGAGGTGGCCCTGGTGGACCTCGTGATTGACCTGGAGAATCCGGAGGTCCTAGAAAACAATAGGTCAATTTGGGACATCGGGTCAAGGTGACAAGTGTGCGGTTTAGTCTTACAGGTTTAACAAACATGGATGAACGTTGAATTACGGGTTGCTGGGAATTAAATTTGTTTCAGGAAAAGATAAAGTTGCTGTTGGTAAAGATCGCTAAAGTAATACCAACTTTTGTTAATTGAAAATGAAAACTTTTATCATGGGGCAACACCACAGACATTATTGTGTAACACCAAAAAAGGGCATAAATTAAACAAAATTAAATAAATAAATACATAAATAAATAAATAAATAATGCATTAAAGGATCAAGAAATAAAGCTTTTAATACAAACGTAGAAGAATTACATTTTGGTTAGTGTCTTTAGAAAAATAAATGTTTGCGTTCTTCTTTACTGTCCCTGTTAAAGTTTTGTTTTCTTCAACTTATATACAATTTAGTTTTAACTTGTGTGAGAAATGCACTGAAGCTAATGCTAAAATTACTCGAGCACAAATGTATAATCTATGCGACATTTCCGGACTTTAAAATTCTGGGGTTGATTGCGTAGTCTTGTAAAGGGAATGTAATTAACCAACTACATTTAACATTATTTATCTCTCTACTCGACTATCACTTCCTTCTGCACATTGTAGTGGCAACTTCAAAATACAAACTTCAAAATAACTAACGAATAAAAATATTCCTTAGATGGCTTTTTCCCTTTATGTCAAAACTACTTTCTCCCAATGAAAGAGCTTGTAATTGTTTTTTGTTTTGATGTTCGTTACTCTTTATTTCTTAATTAACTGAATCAGTTCCGAAGGATAATATATCGACACGTGTGACGCCCATTTGAACAGAGTGACAATATATGGCTATACTGAGGTCATCGTGTTATTTATTTTGTTTCCATGTGTTTTCAGCAATTTTAATGCTCAGAGAACACAACTTTACATAATAATACTCGTTGGTTTGATTGCGTACCATGTTTAGTTCAAACCTACTTTGTGTGTGGCATTGAATTAGTTAAACTGAAAGAAGAAATGAATTATTATTATAATTAAATATTATTAAGAAGCATAACAACGTAAGTCGTGACACAATTTCTCATTGATCCGGAGATTTTATGAGAAGAAAGCAGTCTATGATGTTTGCCTTTGATATTTGAATTTGGGTCTACAAAATAAAATTTGGGTTCAAAATTATAACGACTTCGTGCTTCTTTGTGTTAGTGGCAATTGTGCGTTTGTGTAAGCGGTGACTATTGTCAGTTACATGTCCTTTGCAGTACATTGCAACCAGCCCTAGCATTTATTGGCTGTTTTCTGTGTTTTGTTTGTTCCCTCGGCGCTGTAGAAAGGAGTTACGAATGCAATTCCGCATACCGCGTTCAAAACACAGCTGCGGGCTGTTTGGAAGCTGACCGCTTTGCGCTGATTACATACAGGTATGAGTGTCGGTCGTTCAGGAATTAATGGCAAACTACTGAATGTAAACTTTCCAAGAAATTATAAACTGCTAAAAACTGCTTGGGTTGACTGCGACGTCCTGTAAAGGATATGCAACTAACTTTAACTTGTTTGTTCGCCCGCTTTGAACTCAATCGTAGTACATACACGTGATACTACTTCTGGTGTACTGGACTGAGTTTAGCGTGTGGGACAGCTTTCTCTATGACCAGTGTCCCACGTCAACAAGTTAACCCCCTGCGACTTCAGAGGTACTTGTAATTTACGTGCCCAAGTCAAGGAAGGGAAGTCAACATTTTAGTCCTGTTCAACGTTTGTGATTTACTCAGTAAAGTTATTTCAGCAGTTTGCTATTGCTTTCTGAACGAACGACGGTGTATACCATCAAAATCAACGCAAACGTCTGCTTCCAAATAACCCACAGCTGATTTTGAACCCTAGACTTGGTATGAGAAGAGTTATGAGACTGAACTCCTCACACTACTCTTAAGGACAATACCGGTTAAGTGGTGGCTATCCTTTACAGGACATCGCAGTGAACTACAGCATTGTTTGGCTGTTTGTGATGTCTTGGTAAGTTTACGTTCAAAAGACTGCAAATGCTTTCTGAACGACCGGCACTCATACCATTGTATGAAAACCAACGCAAAGCGGTCTGCTGCCAAATCTCCTCAACTGTGTTTCGAACGCTGCATTACGAAGTACATTCGTAACCCGTTCGCCACAGAGCCGGCCACACACTATGTTTGTGGTCTTGATAAAGTAAAGGTTGGTTGACTGACACTTTATCATCATCAAGTGCTCTGCCAGCTGGCGTTGGCGTTCATGTCTCTCTACAGATCTCGATATTTGGTGTTCTGGACAAACTCTGCTGATGATATTCCACCATTATTTCTTTTTCTTTTTTTTTTAAAGTTGCATATCCCTTACAGGACGTTGCAGTCAACACCAGCATTTTACTGCCGTTGTTCATATCTTGGCAAGATTGCCATTGCTTTCTGAACGACTAGCTCCGATACCAACAGGTTAAAACCGACGAGACACGGCCTGTTGCCAAATCGGTCTCCGCTGTGTTTCGAACGCGGGTAAGCGGCATTACGAATCGCGTCTGCAACGCCATCGTCACGGAGCCGGATTCCTCCATGCCACCATCTCAATCCACCCAGCATCATTTCTCGTGGTCTGCCTCTGCCTCTCTTCCCCTTGATTTTTCCAGTTGTCATGATGGTCTCCAATGCCTTTCTTCTCATCACATGACCGAAAAAAAAATGCTGTTTGTCTCTTTTTAATTGTTATATATGATGTTCTAGTTTCATTAGCCTCTTTCAGAAAATCGTTGTTAGTTGCTCTGTCAATCCAGGGAATTCACAACTTTCGTGACCGTTAATTACTAAACTTAAAATTTTCAATTCTAAGTCAGAACTATTGCATATCTGGCACCTTGTCATCTTGATAGACGATAGTTTGTAAAATGGAGTGATACCTCACCATAGCAAACATCCTGGGCTTAAATAGAAATGGCAATAGCTCAAATTGGATCACAAGAAATAAAAATAATACTGGGAGATTTTAATGCAAAAGTAGGAAAGGGAAAAATAGAGGATATAGTAGGGAATTACGGTTTAGGTACAAGGAATGAACGAGGAGAGAAACTAATTGAATAGGCAAATATTAATGATATGATAATTGGAAACACATGGTTTAAACACCATAAAAGACGACTATACACATGGAAAAGCCCTGATATGAAAATATGCAACCAAATTAACTAGATACTTATTAATAAAATATTTAGAAATGCATTAATTAATGTAAAGACAATGCCTGGTGATGACGGTAATAGTGATCATGTACCACTATGTGGAAAAATAAAAGTAAGATTAAAGAGAGGGGGAAAATGGTTAAGAACTTGAGACTTAATAAAGAGGTTTTGAAAGTAGATAAAGAAATTCAAGAACAATACAGAGTGACTGTGAAAAATAGGTACAATGCAATAGCTAAAATACAGAGTATAAATGAACAATGGGAAATGTTAAGGGACTCCATTCATCAAACTAGCCAAGAAATATTACCGGAGAGGAGCCAAAAAGCTAAGAAAAAATAGATAAATGAAGAAATCTTAATGCTGATGGACAAAAGAAAACAGAATAAAAATGACAAACAAGAGTATGCTAAGATCATTGGCACCTTTCCATCTTGACAGACGATAGTTTGGTACATTGTGCTTCAAAAAGGCTTAATAACTACGATCCATGGCGGTGGCGAGTGTGGCTGGTAAGGCCAATTCTTGCTGCAAATGTTTGCCCACAGTAGGTGCATGTGAAAACATGGTCACTTCCACTATTTTGCACCATCTTACGTCTCTCACGCTCTGTTTGTGCTTTTTCTGCAATCATTTTCTCCTTTGTCTTTATTCCATTTCTGATAGTTGCCCTCCATGCAACACGTTCAGCGGCGACGTGCTCCCAATGTGCATTATCAATGCCTGTATCAATCATGTCCCGCTTACACACATCTTTGTATCGAAGTAGAGGCCGACCCTGAGATCTCCTACCCGTCTGTAATTCACCAAAAAAGATGTCCTTTGGTATTCTACCATCATCCATCCTCCTAACGTGTCCTATCCATCTAAGTCTACGAAGACTGAGCATGGAATACACAGTCACACAACCTGATCTTTCCAATACTTCAGTATTTGTGATTTTGTCTTGCCACTTAATACCAAGTATTCTTCGCAGACACCGCATATGAAAGCTGTTTAAACGTTTCTCTTGGCGTGAGTAAGTTGTCCAGGTTTCACTGCCATAAAGAAGAGTACTAAGGACACAGGCTTGGTAGACGAGGACTTTTGTTTTGGCAGTAAGCTTCCTGTTCTCCCAGACTCTTTTTGCTAACATGTTCATTGTTGTTGCTGCCTTGCCAATCCTGATGTTGATTTCCTGATCGAGGGATAATTTGCTATTTACCTCTGATCCCAGATATGTAAAATGGTCTACTATCTCCAGTTCGGCGTCGTCAATAAAGATTGATGGTACACCATGTGCACCTTGTGACATAATCTGTGTCTTCTTTTTGTTAATTGTTAAACCAAATTCAGAACAAGCATTGGAGAATGCAGTTAGTAGATGTTGTAATTCTTCCTCAGAGTGGGTCGTAATCGCAGCATCATCCGCAAAAAGCAACTCTCTGATTAGTACCCTTCTAATTTTGGTCTTGGCCTTCAATCTCTGAGCATTATAGAGGCCACCATCTGAGCGTGAGTGAATGTATATACCGTCATCCTGATCACGAAAGGCATATTTCAGTAGAAGTGAAAAGTATATCCCAAAGAGGGTGGGGGCTAGTACACAACCTTGCTTAACTCCACTCTTGATTTCAAACTCTTCTGAAGTTGAGCCATCAAACTTGATTATACCCTTCATGCCTGTGTGGAACGATTCCACAATGGACAGAAGAGTTGGTGGGCAGCCAATCTTCTTTAGTGCTTTGAACAGACCCTCACGACTGACCAAATCGAATGCCCTTGTGAGGTCAATGAAGGCAATAAACAGTGGCTGATTTTGTTCCCGGCATTTTTCTTGCATCTGTCGCAATGAGAATATCATATCAATGGTAGACCGGTTCTGACGGAAGCCGCACTGTGATTCGGGGTAGACTTGATCTCCCAGGACTTGAAGTCTGTGCAGGACAATTCTGGCAAATACTTTCCCAACAATACACAGAAGTGAGATACCTCTATAGTTGTTACAGTCGCTCCGATCTCCCTTGTTCTTGTACAGCGTTATGATGTTTGAATCTTTGAAATCCTGTGGGACTTGTCCTTCTTGCCAGCATAGCTCTATTAGCTGGTGGATCTGTAGAGCGAGTGTGTCTTGCCCACTCCTGATTACCTCTATTGGAATCCCATCCTTACCTGGAGCCTTGCCAGATGCAAGCTCATTTATAGCACACTTAACTTCTGTTATAGTGGGAAGTGTGTCCAGGTGGTCAAGAGTTGGCAGGGCCTCTATGGCGTTGAGGGCATCATCCGCTAGCTTGGTCTCACTTGAGTAAAGCTCTAAATAGTGCTCGACCCATCTATCCATCTGCTGTTTCTTATCAGTGATGATTTCTCCAGTCAAGGTTTTCAGCGGTGCACTTCTTTTGATCATTGGACCACAGGCTTTCTTTATCCCTTCATACATGCTTCTGATATTTCCCTTATCACTTGCGATTTGAATGGACTCACATAACTTGATCCAATAGTCATTCGCACACTGCCTGGCAGCCTTTTGTACATCCTTTCTCGCTTGCTTCAGCTCACTCAGAGTGTTACGCGTTGGTCTTTCCTTGTTTCTTAAGAGAGCTATCTTCTTTTTATCAATCAAGGGCTGCAGTATCTGGCTGTTTGCCGCAAACCAGTCCTGCCTCTTATGATCCACAGTGCCGTAAACCCCTACCGCTGTTTTATAAATAGTTTCCTTAAGTTTACTCCATTTATCATTTACTATACAATTTTCTGATGTATCATTGAAAGCGTCTTCAAGTTGCTGTTGAAATTCAAAGCACTTTCCAGGATTGTGAGTGTTAGTAATATTAATCCTGGGGCTAGACTTGTGTTTAGCTGTGTAGATTCTCTTTGGTCTCAGTTTAACCCTTGCAACAACCAAAGAATGATCTGTATCACAGTCAGCACTGTGGTAACTTCGAGTTAATGATGTATGGTTCAGATGTTGTCTCCGTGTGATAATGAAGTCCAGCTGATGCCAATGGCCGGATCTTGGATGTTTCCATGTGACCTTATGCATCTCTTTTGTTTTAAAAAAGGAGTTTGTAATACATAGGTCATTTCTAGTGCAATGCTCCAGCAGCCTTTGCCCATTATCATTCATGTGACCGATGTTGTATTTTCCAAGGCACACTGGCCATGAACTCGAGTCCTTGCCCACACGAGCATTGAAATCACCGAGCATATAAATGTAGTCGGATTTTGGAACTGCCTTGATCGCAGAGTCTAGCTGCTCATAGAACGTATCCTTCACATCATCAGAGGAAGCGAGTGTCGGTGCATATGCAGTGAGAATGGTGGCAAATCCACAAGAGGTTGCCAAGCGCAGTGATAATAATCTTTCATTACCTCCAGCTGGGATATCAGTCATTCCCAGTAGCGAATTCTTCACTGCAAAGCCCACACCATGTTGCCTTTTTTCTGCCTGCCCTAAGATAAATAAAGAAATAAGAGATAATATGTGAAGGCAAAAGAAAGTTGGTTAAACGAGCAATGCAAAAAAAAAAAAAATTGAATTAAATTCCATTGAAGATAAAAAAAAGTATGCACAGACAAATCAGTGAGCTCACAGGAAGAAAAATAATAATAAATACAGGGTGTTTGAAATCAAAAACAGGAAAGATATTATTGGAGGAAGGTGCTATAATGAAGAGGTGGAATGAGTATATAAGAGAATTATGTAATGGAGAAAGGGAAGAATGAACAGAAGAAAGTAACTTAGAAGGCCCACCTATTCTAAAAGAAGAAGTCGCTGACGCTATGAAACATATGAAGAAAGGAAAAACAGCTGGGCCAGATGAAATCACAGTAGAAGAATTAGAAGTATTGGGAGAATTTGGGGTAGATATATTAACCAAAATGCTGAATGATATTTACAACAGTGGATATTTACCGAGCGATATGCTGAAATCTGTCTTTAAAGCAATACAAAAGAGACCAGGAGCAATTGAATGTGAAGATTTTCGTACAATTAACCTCATAAACCATGTCACTAAGCTTCTACTCAGAATTATAATGAGAAGAACAAGAAAGAAAATAAAAATGGAAATTAGTGAAGAACAGTATTGTTTTGTGGAAGGAAAGGGTACAAACAATGCAATATATATATATATATATATATATATATATATATATATATATATATATATATATATATATATATATATATATATATATTACTAACACTAATAGAAAGGTCAATAGAGAAACAGAGAGACATATATTTATGCTTCATAGATTATACAAAGGCATTTGATAAAGTAAAACATGATGAGTTGATTATTAAAATGTTGGAAGATATCAACAATTGATGGGAAAGATTTAAGAATAATAAAGAATATATACTGGAACCAAGTAGCAGCAATTAAAATGGGAAATAAAGAGGGTAGTTACGAACCGATAAAGCTAGGAGTACGACAGGGGTGTGTCTTGTCACCCGATCTCTTCTCCCTATATAGCGAAGTAATATTGAGAGAGATCAAAGAGAAGCCAAGAATATTAATCGGAGGATATAATATAAACAATATACGCTATGCAGATGATACAGTATTGGTGGCGGATAATGCAACAGATCTACAACAATTATTGGACATTGTAGTATCAGAGAGTGCACAGAAAGGACTCTTCTTGCTTGAATATCAAGAAAACAGTAACAATGGTGATATCAAAGAAAATGGGGACACCAAAATGTGACATAGAAATAGAAGAGGAAATTCTCAAACAAGTGGATAATTTTAAATACCTAGGGGCATCTATAACATCAGATGGAAGATGTACAACAGAGATTAAGAGCAGACTAGGGCAGGCAAAAGCCGCATTTCAGAAAATGAACAGTATATTATGCAATAAGTCGCTATCAATGAATGTAAGAAAGAGAGTGTTAAAATGCTATATAGAACCAATTTTGCTGTATGGCAGCGAATCTTGGAATGCAATTGAACAAATTAGGAAGAACTTAGAAGCAACAGAGATGTGGTTTTTAAGTCGAATGTTGCGAATTCCTTGGACTGCCAGAGTAACTAACAACGATTGCCTGAAAGAGGCTAATGAAACTAGAACACTATATCAACAATAAGACAGAGACAAACAGATTTATTTGGTTATGTGATGATAAGAGAGGCATTGGAGAACATCGTGACAACTAGAAAGATCGAGGGGAAGAGAGGCAGAGGCAGACCAAGAGAAATGATGCTGGACGGATTGAGACGGTGGCATAGAGGAATATCATCAGCAGAGTTGATCCAGAACACCAAAGACCAAGATCTGTGGAGAGCCATGAATGCCTACGCCAGCCGGCACGGCACTTGATGATGATGACCATGTATTGTCCATGCAGCATAATCACGCTCTCGGCCTGCCTAGTTTACTCCACAGGAAAAGTAGCATAAAAACTTCTCGAACAAGACAAGATGCAGAAGCTGCCAGAACAGCAAAACAATGCTCTAACTGTCCGCCTATCGGAGCTTCGATCCTAGACCAGCCGCCGACCAAGGCCTATGGACTGGTCTGCCCTACCATGACATTTAGCCTTTAGGTTGCATTTTCTCTCACTAGGGTCAGGCTTGTACACTCTTAATTGCGCTCTACCGCCCGAAACCGTTGGCACAATGAGGTGTCGGGTTTGGTCAGAGCAAACACAAAGCAGATAGTACCATGTATTGTCATGCCGTAGCACAGTCATATACGACAAAGACCTGACGTCAATAAGAAACATGAAGAAAGACAAAACTATTACAAATAAGCTACAAACATTCATTTATTGGTGCCCGCGCAGAATAAAATAGTATGACATAATCACAAATGTTGAGCTCATGGAGAGAACTAGTCACATACACGTGAATCAAGAGTTGACGAACAAGCGCTGGGCAGAACATATGTGAGAAAGGATGAGAATAGTATAACAAGAAAAGCGTTTATCTGGAGTCCACTATGCAAAAAAAAAATAAATAAATAAATAAATAAATCTCAAAACACACGGAGAAGAGAAGAAGAGACAGAAACAAATAATATGGAAAAGACGGGGGTCAGCATGGCCGAATGAATAAGAGAGCTCATGGCTTTTGTAATGATGTCGAGGTAGCAGGTTCAACCCCTACACCGGTCAGTTTGATTAAAATATTGAGTTCTCGTCACTGACTTGGGGACGTAAATTACAAGCACCTCAGAAGTCGGAGTAGGTTTGCCTGATGGCGAGGGACACATGTAATAAGGAAAGCTAATTCGCACGCAAAAATCAGTGCAGAGCTACTACGAGGGAGAGTCAATAAGTAAGTCACACAATTCTGTGGGATGGCAGGTGAATGTAGTTGGTATTTTCTACAGGTGTCATGCAAAATTGAACATTATATTCCAGTTTGTCAGGTGCCACTAGGACAAACCACTACGGCGAATGGCAACCCATGTGCACAACTATGAAGGATATCCAATGTAACGAAAGCCTGTCAGATATGGAAATAATGGATAGGGGATAGACAACTGCTTGTGGTCATAGATGATCTAATGACCGAGACAGATGAAAGATTGACTAAATTATTTACTAAGGGCAGTCATAATCGCAACCTCAGCGTTATGTATATAATATACAGAAGCTATTAAGCAAGAATAAAGAACAGAGGACCATCAGTTTGAACTCGCACTACCCTGGAGTACTTAAAAACCCCAAAGACGAGTTATAGATTACTCATCTGGTCAAACAGATATACCCAAGTCGGGCTGCCTATGTCCAAAAGAGTTTTAAGGACGGGACAGCGGCCCCACAAGAGTATTTACTTCTCGACCTGCAACATAATACACCGGACCAGATCCACTTAGGAAGCCGTATATTTCCCGACCAGTACCAAGTTGACTAAGTCCCCAAATAACCATTTCGAAAAGGTGTAAATGACACAGCGACATACTGCGCTTTTTAGGTGAGGCGAAACCAGCCGCATGAAGGCCATCATTAAAACTGCTTCCCCAGGTATCGTCCAATCAATTTGCGAATGCTGTCACAACGTGTTAAAAGGTAAAGTTCCCCTGATACCGGGTCAGAACAACGGCACAAGAACGTCAGAGAAACTTTGGGTCAAGAAAAAGAAACAGATCTTGCAACAAGGTAAATTCACTTGCGTCTTACTAGGCCTTATACAGGCGTCGTGGGTATATGAATGGCTAAGAAAATGTTCCTGATCGATCCCCGGCTGCTAGAAACTCAAAATCCCCATGTCCCACCCGACACACTAAATGATAGCCTACGTGATTTAGACCACCAAATGCAAAAGGTCATGGAAAGTGAAGAGCTGCACCAGGTGAAACAGCCACGGGGGTGGGAGGGGGGGGGGTGGCGACACCCGACCCTTGTCCCACCAGTGCAGGGGGGGGGCACCTGACCCATCCGGGCAGGGGGAGGGCGACACCTGACACACCCGGGCAGGGGACATCTCCCCACCAACCCGGACAGACGGGCGATGCAATACCCACTGGGCAAGGGGGTGAAAATAGATCCGCGCCACACCCGACACTAGTCCCTTCTGGGGCTCCCTGTTAGCTGTGAGTTCGTCATCCTCCATAAAGATTACTTATGCATAGACTGGGATCTATTATTTGATAATGGGCATGCCTAATCTCTGTTACTTTTGTTGTAGATATATATGCTGCGTCGACGCCACTCGTTTATGCTACTGTCCCAGATTTCTCCATTCTTCAATTATTGCCAACTTGAGTTGCTCAACTTTGATACATATTCGCTGGAGTAGACTATTTCTTGCAAAGCACCCCATATGGCATAATCCACTTGATTTAAATCAGGACTGTTCGGTGGCCAAATGTCTGGTTCGATGAAGTTAACATTCTCCTGACGAAGAAAGTTGATCGTATTTCTGGTTGTGTGAGATGGAGCTCCGTCTTTCCGTAATGTCCACTTATGGCGACCACATATCGCTTGAATTACAGGCAGCAAACCTTGTCTCAGAACATGTTCACAATAGTATTCACTGTTTACTTTGGCGCCTGGTTTAACGAACACAATACTAGTTTTCCCTATTCGAGACACACCAACTGATACCATGATACCGAGGCTGAAATGGTCACGTTCTCGTATAAGTCGATTTTCCTGAACTTGTATTTTCTTTGTTTCAACTGAATAAACACGGTCATTTTGAGAATTAACTGGAGTGGAAACGGTGAATGTCTTTTCGTCTGTAAACCAGATGCTTCGTATAATTCTCTCATTTGGAAACCGCTCAAGTAGCTACCGACCTCGTTGCAAGCGATTAAATTTTAAATTTTCATTTAGCTTCTGCCCAATCACGCGCTTGTATGTTTTGAGATGTAAATCTTACTTAACATTACAGAAATTGTCGAAATAATGACATCGTAGAGCTGAATAGGTAAGTAAGTAAATAAGTAAACCATTAAGCTATTATCAATCAATCAATCATGTGCCATGCTGGAAAGCGTGAGCGGTCACGACTCGTCATTTCTCTCGATCACCAGAGTCGTGGATCAACTCAGTGTTCTTGTCTCGTCCATGCCATGTGGCAAAGCCATCCTGGTATTTACTTCTCGGTCTTCCTATTGGTCTGTTCCCTTCGATCTTGCCAGTTGCCACAAAGTTCTCCAACCCATTTCTTCTCATAACATGTCCAAAAAAATTTGACTGTCTACGTCTAATTTCTCTAATCAGTTTACGATTTTCATTTGTCTCCTGTAGTACTTGGTCATTGGTTTTTCTATCTGTCCATGATATTCTTTGCATTTTCCTCAGAAACCACATTTCTGCAGCCATCAGATGTTTTTCAGCTTGACTGCTCGTTGTCCATGTTTCACATCCATACCAAAGAACAGGCTCTATGTATTCCCTCAACACTCTTTTTCTCGTTTCAACTGACATCTTTTTATTGGTCAGAATGTTTTTCATCTTGCTAAAGGCTACTTTCGCCATGGCGATTCTTGTTCTAACCTTTTCAACGCATCTCCCATCAGATGTTATGACTGTTCCGAGATAATTGTACCGATTCACTTGTTGAAGAATATTCCCATTTACTTGTATATTACATTGTGGTATTGTTCTTCCTAGTGACGACCATAAATTGTGTCTTTTTATAATTTAATTCTAACCCCAGTTGCTCACTGTGTACAATAACCGCATCTACTAATTGTTGCAGATCCTGAGCATTGTCTGCAATCAATACTGTATCATCTGCATATCTAATTTATTGATGTTGCGTCCTCCAATGCTGATTCCATTTATATCTTCTACATTTCTGAAAATATTTTCTCTGTACATGGGAAAAAGATCTGGAGACATTATACGTCCCTGCCTAACACCTCTTTTAATAGGCTGATATTTTCCCACTTTATTATCAATCCTTATGGCAGCTTGTTGTTTCCAATATATGTTTTTTTTTAATAAGTCTAATGTCTTTCCCATTAATTTGTGGATCTGCAAGAATATCCACCATGTTGACATGTCTAACTCTATCAAAAGCCTTTGTGTAGTCAATAAAGCAAAGATGTATATCCTTGTTTACTTCTATAGCACGTTCAATAACTGTTCGCAGCATATACACAGCATTTACTGTACCCTTTCCTTCCACAAACCGACATTGTTCTTCCCCTATTTCAGGTTGTAATTTCTTCCTCACTCTTTGCATGATAATTCGTAGCAAAATCTTTGTGATGTGACTCATTATACTAATTGTTCTATATTGATCACATTCCAAAGCTCCTGATTTCTTTGGGATTGCAATAAATACAGAGTTACATAATTCAGAAGGTATATCTCCAGTACCATATAATGTGTTCAACAGTCTGGTGACTTGATCTAATCCATATTCTTCTAAAGCTTTAATCATTTCTGGTGTGATGTTATCTGCACCGAGGGCCTTGCCAGCTTTCATATGCTTAAGAACATTTCGAACTTTTTACGCGATGTGCTCACATTTTTTGGCCCACCCTGTGTGTGTGTGTGTATGTGTGTGTGTGTGTTTGTGTGTGTGTGTGTGTGTGTGTGTATATATATATATATATATATATATATATATATATATATATATATATATATATATATGGTGCGTTCATTTGAAACCCGTTCAAACGGCTTTATTACAAAAGCATGAATAAAACATTAACAAGTGTGGTAGAATTAAACAAAGCATTCATTTTGAATGAATTATGCACCATGGGTTGGTCAGAAGAAGTCGCCGTAGGCATTCAGGCAAGCATCCCATTGCTTAGGCAGGCGGCGAATGCCTCCGCAAAAAAGGAGTGTGGTTGCTCACTGAACCAAGTGTTTACCGAGTTCATTACGTCTACATCTGTGTGAAATCGGTGCTCCTTGAGAGCTTTTTTAGAGGTCCGAACAAATGAAAATCACATGGTGACAAATCAGGACTATAGGCTGGATGATGCAGAATTGCCCACTTCTTCCTTGCTAATGCTTCCTGCGCAATCTTTGCGACATGCGGACGAGCATTATCGTGCAACAAAATCACACCGCGAGAAAGCATGCCGGGTCGTTTATTCTTGATGGCTTTTTGCAGCTTGTCTAGTGTGTGCATGTAGTGGGTAGAGTTGATGTTGACACCAGGTTCTTTAAAGTCGGCCAATAATAGCCCTTCATGGTAAAAAAAAAACAAAATGCGCTCAGCATAACCTCACCATCGGAAACCTGTAACTTGAGTGTTTTGGCTTTTGGTGATCTAGCATGCTTCCATTGCATGATCTCTCGTTTGCTGCTTGCTTCAAAGTGGTGACACCATGATTCATCGCCTGGCACTATGCAGAAGAGAAATGCATCACCCTCCACTCTGTAACGCAGAAAGTTGTTCAAACACCATCCCATGCGTTCCTCTTTTTGGTGGTCGGTCAACATCCACGGTGCCCACTGTGAACACACCTTCCGATATTGCAGTTTCTTACGAACGACCTTTTACATTGTGCCAATTGACACAGCAAATTCTTTCGCCAGCGAACGTATGCTTCGACAACGGTTCATCTGCACTGCTGCATCAATTTTGGCGATAGTTTTTTCTGTTACAACAATATGCGCTTTACCCGGACGTCGAAGATCTGTCGTAAACTGACGTTGTTTCAGAAACATTCATACCAAGTCTGTCACTGTTGTCTTCGACACACATTTGTTACCGTACGCTGCCTGCATTCTTCGAGACATAGATATACTTCCGGTTTCAAGATGGCGACGGACGGTCGTGCTGTTTTGTGTTTTTGTGTTCGTTAACTTTTTCGCGTAGGGGATGGATTTATTCATCTCTTGCGTGTAATTGGTGTGCCAGGATGTAAAACCAGGAGTTTCTACTCAAGATCTGCGCGGGTGCTACGGAGTTCGTGCATCGAGCGAAGCCATCCTTGAGTGAATTTTCAGCAGCGTGTGTGGTTTCTCAGTCTGTGTTTACGTTTTTTCAACATGGCGGAACAACGTGTGTTCTCCGAGCGGTCAGCAGTCAACATAACGAAGCGGCATGGTAGCCGCGGAGGGAGAAAGAAGCAAGGTAAGCGTGGTAGTTTGAGACGTTTTAGACTCAAGTGTCACCGTCTAGGACTCAGGAATATTCGTATTCTATATTGGAACTGTGCCAGTGTAAAACAACGGGGCTCTATTTTAGAAACCCTAGTTTACAGGAACGACATTGTAGCACTCCAGGAGACGAGACTGGGCAATCAGCTACTCCAAATTGCCGGCTTCAAATGTTTCTACAACAGACGACATCTGGGAATGGCGATTCTCGTTCGCGATAGCATGGTGGCGTCAGAGCTAGACATGTCTAGTTGGGACAGTGACGATATACAAATACAGGCGTTGAGAGTTCATTCCAGTATACCATTCGTGTTGGACAATGTTTATGCTCGCAATGCAAGTGTGGACGCCCAGAAGTGGCAGTGCTTAAGTGGCATATTAGGCCACGAGAAAAATGTTATTTTCTGTGGTGACTTCAACGCTAAAGGCAGATCATGGGGAAACACTTCCTCCAATACACAGGGGTAGGAGCTCGAGACTGCACTGGAAACCATCGACCTGGTTTGTATCAACAGTGGCTGTGTCACTAGGACAGCAAGCCGTCCAGGTGATGAGGACAGTGCAATTGATCTGGCGCTAGTTTCACCTTCACTCACTACAGTGTGTAGATGGGGTGTCCTAGGACACCATGGCAGCGACCACCACCCTTGCAGCATATTGGTGGAGAAAGGCAGAACCAGGCAGCATAAGCTAAAGGTTAAGACGTTCCAGTATGACAGTACAGGGCAAGATGTGGTGAGTAAAATAAGACGTGACAAGCGCAGAACGTTTCAGGGCAGGAAAAAAAGCTGGGAGCAGCAACCGTGGTGGAGTTTCGAGGTGGAGAAGGCTTGGGTGGATAAGCGTAGTGCTGTAAGGAGATGGCAAAATGCCAAGAAGAACAGAGCTGGTCATCCTAGTCCCTGCTTGCACTTAGAAAGAGAGATGCACACAAAAGTAAGCTATTTCAAAAAACTGGTCAAGGTGGTTAAAAGCGAAAAATGGGCAGAGGTGTGTCAAAGAGTAAGCACAGACAAGTCACTGAAATCGTTCTGGCGACTACATAAAAGCATGAGTGGTGTAGTCAAGAATAAGAGCATTTCTGACTTCCAAGGTGCTGACCTCATCTGGCAGAGAACTGACGAGGACAAGGGCAAAGCCCTCTTTGAACGCTACCTTAAGCAGAGCAACCAGACAGACATGGGACAGAAGCAAGGCCCAGAACACTTCGGATGAAGACACAGTGACAGTGAAAGAAATCAAGGCTGTGCTTCGACGATCAAAAAACAGTCCTCCAGGTCCTGATGGCATAAGATACGACGACATAAATAGGTGTACCGACAATGAGCTAGCGCAGTGGTTCTCAACCTTTTTTGGTCCGTTCCCCCCTTCACCATATTTTTAGGACGTCATTCCCCCCCCTCCTCACCATATTTTTAGGACGTCATTCCCCCCTTACCATATTTTTAGAACGTCATCCCCCCCCCCCTTCGTATTTCCTCCCTAAAAATTTCCCCCTGCCCCTACACAGTATATGTAATAATTGAAGCTACATTTAATAGCACATACTAAAACAAGTCTAGACATCTACATAAAATGTGATTTGCGGGTCTACTTATGTTATAAAATGAATTTCAGAAGGGTGATACGTACAGAAGAGTAAAGTATGAAGGGAAAAACAAGATCAAGTAATCGGTTCTTGTATTAACGCGATCTTGAAATAATCTTCATTCCCCCCCCCCCCCCCTGGAAACCCCAAAATTCCCCCCTGGGGGGGGGGGAATTCCCCACCGGTTGAGAACCACTGAGCTAGAGAAACTAGCAGACATGTACAATAACAGTATAGGGAGTGCTAGCATCAAGGAGGAATGGTTACACAGCTATCTGATTCCCTTGCCGAAGCCTGACAAAGACCACAAAAAAATTCAGGGATATCGAATTATAACCATGCAGAATACAATAGGCAAGCTGCTGGAGAAGGTAATTGCCAGGAAAATATCAAGCAAACTAGAGAGGCAAGGTGTTTTCCCACCTACCCTGGGTGGGTACCGTCCAAAAAGAGAAACCTGGACCAATGCAGCAGTCTTTGCCCATGATGTCTATGAAGGTTTCTACTCAGGTACTGAAACCGTTGCTGCACTGTCACTGTGTCTTCATCCGAAGTGTTCTGGGCCTTGCATCTGTCTGAGGTGACCTCCTTGGCCAGATTCCGGCCTCCCATGTCTGTCTGGTTGCTCTGCTCAAGGTAGCGTTCAAAGAGGGCTTTGCCCTTGTCCTCGTCAGTCCTCTGCCAGATGAGGTCAGCACCTTGGAAGTCAGAAATGCTCTTATTCTTGACTACACCACTCATGCTTTTATGTAGTCGCCAGAACAATTTCAGTGACTTGTCTGTGCTTACTCTTTGACACACCTCTGCCCATTTTTCGCTTTTAACCACCGTGACCAGTTTTTTGAAATAGCTTACTTTTGTGTGCATCTCTCTTTCTAAATGCAAGCAGGGACTAGGATGACCAGCTCTGTTCTTCTTGGCATTTTGCCATCTCCTTACAGCACTACGCTTATCCACCCAAGCCTTCTCCACCTCGAAACTCCACCACGGTTGCTGCTCCCAGCTTGTTTTCCTTTTCTTCCTGCCCTGAAACGTTCTGCGCTTGTCACGTCTTATTTTACTCACCACATCTTGCCCTGTACTGTCATACTGGAACGTCTTTACCTTTAGCTTGTGCTGCCTGGTTCTGCCTTTCTCCACCAATATGCTGCAAGGGTGGTGGTCGCTGCCATGGTGTCCTAGGACACCCCATCTACACACTGTAGTGAGTGAAGGTGAAACTAGCGCCAGATCAATTGCACTGTCCTCATCACCTGGACGGCTTGCTGTCCTGGTGACACAGCCACTGTTGATACAAACCAGGTCGATGGTTTCCAGTGCAGTCTCGAGCTCCTCCCCTTGTGTATTGGAGGAAGTGTTTCCCCATGATCTGCCTTTAGCGTTGAAGTCACCACAGAAAATAACATTTCTCTCGTGGCCTAATATGCCACTTAAGCACTGCCACTTCTGGGCGTCCACACTCGCATTGCGGGCATAAACATTAACCAACACGAATGGTGTACTGGAATGAACTCTCAACGCCTGTATTTGTATATCGTCACTGTTCCAACTGGACATGTCTAGCTCTGACGCCACCATGCTGTCGCGAACGAGAATCGCCGTTCCCAGATGTCGTCTGTTATAGAAACATTTGAAGCCGGCAATTCGGAGTAGCTGATCGCCCAGTCTCGTCTCCTGGAGTGCTACAATGTCGTTCCTGTAAACTAGGGTTTCTAAAATAGAGCCCCGTTGTTTTACACTGGCACAGTTCCAATATAGAATACGGATGTTCCTGAGTCCTAGACGGTGACACTTGAGTCTAAAACGTCTCAAGCCACCGTGCTTACCTGGCTTCTTTTTCCCTGCGCGGCTACCACGCCGCTTCGGTATGTTGACTGCTGATCGTTAGGAAAACACACGTTGTTCCGCCATGTTGAAAAAACGTAAACACTGACTTTGATTGAGAACCACACACGCTGCTGAAAATTCACTCAAGGATGGCTTCGCTCGATGCACGAACTCCGTAGCACCCGCGCAGATCTTGAGTAGAAACTCCTGGTTTTACATCCTGGCACACCAATTACACGCAAGAAATGAATAAATCCATCCCTTACGCGAAAAAGTTAACGAACACAAAACAACACGACCGTCCGTCGCCATCTTGAAACCGGAAGTGCTGAGGCTACTGTTGAGGGCGGACGCGCCATGGACCAGGCTGACATTCTGAATGCTCTACGAGAAGTGAGACTTTTGCAAGAACCAAGTGATGACTGTGAATCTACAACAATGGCCAGACTGCGAGAGCAGCAAATTAAAAGAGGGGTGGCCAAACAAGAACACTACGCAGGAAGCCAAAGAAGATTGATAAACCAACACAGAACTGGCGTCGTTAGCCGCTACACGCTGCGGGATTTGCTGAGGAGGGGATCCGAGCACTTATGGACTGAATGGTCCGATGTGCAACGAGGATGATCTGTCGACTAACTAACTAACTAACTAACCGTTGCTGCAGCGATTGATCTTGAAGACGCATACAACAGAGTACCACTGGATTTTTTAATGTTTCAGCTTCTTGAACTAAACGTGAGTCCATTCCTCCTTAGTTGGATCGCTGCAGCCCTCTTCCAACGGAAAGTAGTTTTTAGATGTGGCAGTTGGACTTCGGAACCAACAACAATATATCCCTACCACAGGGATCACCATTATCTCCGGTACTGTTCAACGCCTACACAGTGAGAATTACCAGTGAGCAGATCACTGGACCTGGCAGGACATTGTCATATGCCGATGATGTTTTAGTGTATCGTCAGGGTAAGGATAGAGAGGAGGTTGCTGTGGAACTACAAACCGAACTCAATCGCATAAGTACTTGGTGTGATGAAGCTGGGGCAATGGTCAACCCAACAAAGGCAACAGTGACTTAGTTCTCGTTGAATAATCATATTGTCACCACTCCAACACCAACTGTAATGCTGTGTTCAGAGACGGTGGAAAGAACGCAGGCAATGAATTACCTGGGGATACGGTTTGATCGAAGCCTTGCTTATAATGTGCACATAGACCAGGTGATAACAAAGGCAAAGCGGGGTTAGGCAGCGATGCGGGTGATGGCAGCAGCAAACTGCGAGCAGCACCATCTATGTCTTCTGTACGAGGGGCTGGTCATGTCTGTTTTGGAGTATGCAATGGCAATCCTGACTCTCAGCCATAAGCAGATAGAAAGGATGGAAAGGATACAGAATGAAGCTATGCGCATTATTCTTGGATGTACAAGAGATACAGCATGCAGGGCGATGCGCTACCTTCTTGATTTTCCAACCATTGAAGAGAGAATACAAGTTTGCAGGGCACGCACCTACCTCAGAATTAACGCAAACACACAACATCCACTGCATAGTGAAATTAGGAAGGTGAAGGGCAGCAGGTTAAAAAGAGGACGGTCGTGGATGGGTCAAGCCGAAGACATTCTTCAACAGGTGTGTTCACTTGAGGACTTAGAACCTGGCGAGGAGTGGGTGCAAGTGCCAACAGACTTCTGCACATCCTTTTCAGTTTGCATCCAACTAGATAGAAAATGCAGACAAGAAAATCCGACTGCTGTTGACGCTGAAGTACAAGCGTCTATTTTCGAGAATTCGCTAGACAGTGACGCGGTCATCTACACAGATGGGTCGGTCGTCCGACATGTGAGAAGCTCATGGGCCTTTACAGCTAGGGCCGGAGGGAGAATTGTGAAGGAGGACTCTGGTGCTTTCACTGAAACCACAAGTAGCCTGACCATGGAAGTCATGGCAGTAAGTAAAGCAATAACATGGCTCGAGACACAGACATTCACTAGGGCTTGTTTCCTTAGCGACTCAATGAACATGATCAAGAGGTTAGAGGAGGGGTCGATCCGAAGAGAATGGTTGCTGCCTCTGGAGCGGTCTCGACTGGCAAAGATTAGTTTCATCTTCGTGCCAGGGCATGCGGGAGTACAAGGAAATGAGCGGGCTGACTAGCTCGCAGGTGAGGCTACTGTGGAGGGCGGACGCGCCATGGACCAGGCTGACATTCTGAATGCTCTACGAGAAGTAAGACTTTTGCGAGAACCAAGTGATGACTGTGAATCTACAACAATGGCCAGACTGCGAGAGCAGAAAATTAAAAGAGGGGTGGCCAAACAAGAACACTACGCAGGAAGCCAAAGAAGATTGATAAACTAACACAGAACTGGCGTAGTTAGCCGCTATACGCTGCGGGATTTGCTGAGGAGGGGATCCGAGCACTTATGGACTGAATGGTTCGAATGTGCAATGAGGATGATCTGTCGACTAACTAACTAACTAACTAGCCTGCATTCTTCGATGAATGTCCACTGGTCGACATCCTTCAAATGAAAGAACCTGAAGCACCGCTCTTTAAGCTTCTTTGGACGGATTTCGGATCAACCCGGTCATTTTCTCAACGGTCAGAAACAGAACCTATGCATCATGGGACGATAAGCACGTGCTCTTTTATTCATTGCTCAGTACTTATCACATGACTATGACATGATTAAGTTCAACCTACGCAATTACGCACGGTGCGGCACGAACGGATTTCAAATGAACGATATATATATATATATATATATATATATATATATATATATATATATATATATATATATATATATATATATATCTTATATATAAATTATTAGTCAGGTCTTAGTCAGATATGACTGAGCTACCGTATAACAGTAGACGGTACTACCTGGTTTCTGTTAGCGCCGAACGTTGGGCGGCGCTTACCAAACCCGACACCCCACATTGTGCCAACGGCTTCGGGCGGAAGAGCGCAATTGGGAGGGTACAAGCCTTACCCTGGTGCGAGGAAATGCAAGCTAAAGACAAAATTGTCATGGCAGGGCAGACCAGGCCCTAAGTCTTGGTTGGCGACTGGTCTAGGATCGAAGCTCCGACAGGCGGACAGTTAGAGCATTGCTTTGCTGATCCGGCAGCTTCTGCAGCTTGTCTTGTTCCAGATGTAGGGGTGTTACCTTTCCTCTGGAGTGAACTAGGCAGGCCGAGAGAGGGATCATGCTGCATGGGCAACACATGATCTCTATATTTTAGCCCAGGCTTTGTGCTATGGAGAGGCAATAACTCCATCCCTGGTCTTAACTGGTCTATATATAAATTAGGATGTATGTATGTAAATATGTATGTCCTTTATACGTTCGCGAACGGTCCATCCGATTGAGATGACATTTTCTACACGTCTTCCTTTCATTCCAGCGCTGCCAACTGTCTTCCTCCTCCTCCCTCCTCCCCCTCCCAAAAATACGTACGTAAATATATGATGAGGATGATGAAAGAATCCCCGAACCAAAACGCTTGGGAAAACGAAGAAAATGACGTGACTACACAGAATCGTCACACGGCAATCATCATCATCATCAAGTGCCGTGCCGGCTGGTGTAAGCGTTCATGGCTCTCCGTAGATCTCGGTCTTTGGTTTTCTGGATCAACTCTGCTGCTGATATTCCTCCATGCCACGGAAATATCAATAACAATTCATCTCTTTATGTGTAAGGAAGTTATCTACAGTCATGTAGAAGGGAAGAACAATTAATGGAAGGACCGGGACGCAGAGGTGTTTCCAAGGCACCAGGGCCGGGTTATATACTGGCCAAGACCTATTGACGCGTCCTCGGCAACAGGTCCCTTCGGGGTCCTGGCTAAAGTCAGTAGGATCGCCGATTCCTCCGAAGTCGGAGAATGTCTGCCTGTACGGCGAGGAACCACCAGTCTGCACACCAATAAGCCAGACATGGGACAACGGATACTCACGCAAAACTCAGGTCCTGTATGACATCACACTGATGTTGGACAACAGGATGCCTTCATCCGACATACAGGACTTCGCGTTGGAGCCAACGAACACAAGCAAGCAAGCAATGGAAGGACCGAAATCACAGAACCTAGACGAGTATGAATTCGGAATGGCGAACTCCCTCCTCCTCTCTTCTCCTCCTCCCTCTACCTCCTCCCTCCACCCTCCTCCTCCTCTTCCTCCTCCCTCTACCTCCTCCCTCTCCCTCCTCTTTCTCCCTCTTCCTCTCCCTTTCTCCTCCATCCTCCCCCCTCCTACTCCTTCCTCCTTCTCCCTCTTCCTCCTCCATCCTACTCCCTCCTCCTCCCTCTACCTCCTCCCTCTACCTCCTCCTCCTCCCTCCTCCTCTTCCTCGTCTCTCTACCTCCTCCCCCTCCTCCTCCTCCCTCTCCCTCCTCCTTCTCCCTCTTCCTCTCCTTCCTCCTCCATCCTCCTTCCTCCTTCTCCCTCCGCCTCCTCCCTCCTCCTCCTCCCTCCACCCTCCTCCTCCTTCCTTTCCTTCCTCCTCCTCCTCCCCCCTCTACCTCCTCCTCCTCCCTCTACCTCCTTCCTCCACCCTCCTCCTCCTCCCTCCTCTTCCTCCCTCCTCCTCCTCTTCCACCTCCCTTTCCATCCTCCCCTTTCTGATTCTCCCTCCTCCTTCCTCCTCCTCTCCCTTCCTCCTCCCTCCTCCCTTCTCCTCCTCCTTCCTTCTCCCTCCTCCTCCTCTCCCATCCTCTCCCCTCCTCCAGTTCCTACCCTCTTCCGCTTCCCCTCCCCTCCTCCCTCCCCCATCTCCCTCCTCTTCCTCCCCTTTCTCCTCCTCCCTCTTCCTCCTCCTCCTACCTCCTCTCTCCTCCTCCCTCCTCCCTTTTCCTCCCTCTACCCAATCCCTCCTCCTCCTTCCTCCACATCCGACCTCCTCTCCCCTCCTCCTCCTACCCTCTTCCCCTCCCCATCTTCCCTCCTCTTTCTCCTCCATCCTTCTCCTCCCTGTTCCTCCTCCTCCCTCTTCCTCCTCCTCCCTCCTCATCATTCCTCCTCTCGCTCCTTCTCCTCCCTCCTCCTTCTCCCTTATCTTTCCACCTCTTCCTCCCTTCTCCTCCCCCTCCCGCGTTCTCCTCCTCCCTCCTCCTCTTCCTTCTCCCTCTTCCTCCTCCCTCCTCTTCCCTCTCCCTCCTCCCTCCTCCATCCTCTTTCTCCCTCCTCCTAATACCTCCTCCTTGCTCTCTCCCCCTTCCTCCTCCTCCCTCCTCCTCCCTCCTTCTCCTCTTTCCAACCTCCTCCTCCTAATCCCTCCTCCTCCCTCCTCCTAACTCATATTCCTCCCTACTCCTAATCCCACCTCCTCCCTCCTCCTCCTCCTGTCTCCGCGTTTCTCTTCCTCCTCCCTCCTCCTCCTCTCTCCTCCTCCCTTTTCCTCCCTCCTCCTCCCTCTACCTCCTCCCTCTTCCACATCCCTCCTCCCTCTTCCTCCTCCTCCCTCCTCATCATTCTTCTTCCTCCTCCCTCCTCCTTCTCCCTCCTCCTTCTACCTCTTCCTCCCTCCTCCTCCCTCTCCCTCCTCTTCCCTCTCCCTTCTCCTCTTCCTGCGTTCTCCTCCTCCCTCCTCCTCCCTCTTCCTCCCCTCCTCCCTCTTCCTCCTCCTTCCTCCTCCTCCCTCCTTCTCCTTCCTCCTCCTCCTCCTTCCTCCTCCTCCCTCTTCCACCCCATCCCTACTCCTCCTTCTCCTCTTTCCCCCTTCCTCCTCCCTCCACCCCCTCTATTCCTCCCTCCTCCTCCTCTCTCCGCCTATCTTTTCCTCCCTCCTCCTCTTCCCTCCTCCTCCCTCCTCCACCCTCTTCCTCCTCCTTCCTTCTACTCCTCCTTTTTCTTCTTCTGCCGCTGCTGCTGCTGCCGCTGTTCCATTTACACAAGTTAATTGTTGGGGGAATATGTAAAGATCTTTCAAGTGCTCTTTCTAATGCTTTTTGTAAGTTGGTCTTCGTTTATCTAAGGTTGTTCTAACCGCAACCAATAAATGATCAGACAGACAGACAGACAGACAGACAGACAGACAGACAGACAGATTGTCGGGAACGGGAACTTATATGAATTAAATGAGATGCTCCCCATGAGGGGCTGGGCGAAGCCGGGCCGGGTCAGACAGACAGACAGACAGACAGACAGACAGACAGACAGATAGACAGATAGATAGTCGTGAACGGAAACGGGAGCTTATATGACTACTTTTATGAATTAAATGAGATGCTCCACACCAGGAGCCAGGCGATGCCGGGCAGGTTCAGACAGACAGACAGACAGACAGACAGACAGACAGACAGACAGACAGACAGACAGACAGACAGACAGACAGGAACGGGAATGGGAGCTTATATGACTACTTATATGAATTAAATGAGATGCTCCACACCAGGAGCCAGACGATGCCGGGCAGGGTCAGACAGACAGACAGACAGATAGACAGACAGACAGACAGACAGACAGACAGACAGACAGACAGACAGAGAGGAACGGGAATGGGAGCTTATATGCCTACTTATATGAATTAAATGAGATGCTCCCCACCAGGGACTGGGCGAAGCCGGGCCGGGTCTGCTAGTTATATATATAAAAAGACTGTATGTATGTATGTATGTATGTCCTTTATGCGTTCGCGAACGGTCCATCCGATTGAGATGAAATTTTCTACACGTCTTCCTCTCTTTCCCGCGCTGCCAACTGTCATAGTTTGTTAGTGTAAAAACGGTTATTTACTTAATAATGTTTAATATTTCAATTTACATTATAATGTATATATAGCGAGGGGACACAACTTCTAATAGCATTGCTATATATGTAAAATTGTTGCATATTTCTCAAATAGGTGGACCCTTTCGCTACAATTATCTACAGGCATAAGCGTTATACTCCTCCTCCTAAATCCTCCTCCTCCTTCTCCTCCTCCTCTCTCCTCCCTCCTCCTCAATCTCCCTGCTCCTCCTCCACCCTCCTCCCTCCTCCTCCCACCTCATCCTCCTCCCTCCTCCCCTTCCTCCTCCTCCTCCCTCTACCTCCTCCATCCTCCTCCTCCCTCCTCCTCTTCTCTCCTCCTCCCTCCTCCTCCCTTCACCTCCATCCTCCCTCCTCCTCCTCCCCCTCCCTCCTCCTCCTCTCTCCTCCTCCTCTCTCCTCCTCCTCCCTCATCCTCCCTCTCCCTCCTCCTCCCTCTCCCTCCTCCTCCCTCCTCCTCCTCTCTCCCTCCTCCTCCCTCCTCCTCCCTCCTCATCCTCCCTCCTCCTCCCTCTACCGCCTCCTCCTCCCTCCCCCTCCCTCCTCCTCCTCCTCCCTCCTCCTCCCTACACCTCCATCCTCCCTCCTCCTCCCCCTCATCCTCCTCCCTCTTCCTCCCCCTCCATCCCTCCTCCCCTCCCATCCTCTCCTCCCCCTCCTTCCCCTCCTCTCCTCCCCCTCCCTCCTCCTTCTCCATCCCCCTCCTCCCTCCTCTCGCCTCCTCCCCCTCCTCCCTCTTCCTCCTCCTCCTTCTTCCTCCCCCTACTCCCTCCTCCTCTTCTCTCCTCCCCCTCCCTACTCCTCCTCCCTCCTCCTCCCTCCTCCCTCATCCTCCTCCCTCCTCCTCCCTCCTACATCAAGTATCCGGAGAGAGCACAAAACATTACCAACACACAAACACGACGAACATTGACTACTGAAGCCAGTCGAAATACCTCCATCACCCCAGATAAGCGTCTGCTGACGTCTGACCCCCGAACGCCTGCCATTCAAGGTGCACACATGCTACCAAGAACAAATCAACCTCTCCTTCCTATCCCCACCCTCACACGTGAAGGAAATATCTACCAGGAAGATTTCCATAACCTCACTTCCAACGAACCCTCGTTGCAAGCAGCAGTAAACACGCACGGTAGTAATACCACCTTGGCACATCAAGCTCAAGACAGCTATGGGCTCCATAGCAGACAACAAGAGGCTCCGAATCACCAAATTCAGGCCAGCAATGAGCGAAAAAGCAGGCAACAACAGGTTCCGCATCACCAAGTTCACGCCAGTAATGAGCGACCAAGCGGACAACAGGCTCCGCATCATTGGAGTCCAGAACTTCTACACTTGATGCAATTTAGTCCTGCCGCACTGAATCAAGGCCTTATGATGTCTCTACAATACAGACCTGTGAGATAGGATACGTATTAAAAACGGAACCCTATGTGCATTGATACCAGCAACAGAGCTTCATCCTTGAACTTTAATTGCTTACTGTTTAACGTTTTATTTCCCGTGTGGGATACTCCGCTTTAAACAGAGACATTGACTTGTATACTCATTTATTAATTCTTTTGGATAACAGTTGGTTACTTAGCTTGTGAAGTAGTTTTTTCAGGTTAATTATTTGTTGTATGTTCTTTAATTCGTTTTGTTCCGTGTTTGCATTATATTTGTTGGTCTAATTAGTTATATCGTTATAATATTGTCATTTACATATCGATTTGTATTACTGATATTTTGTAAGTTAATGTAATTGTGTTTTTTATGATCTTCTATTTTTGCTTAACTTTGAATAATTTACAATTTCTTCATGGATGAAATGTCTGAGAAGTGGCAACACTGGCTCAATAAGTCAGGAATACGCCTTGGACACTTAAACATTTGCAGCTTATTTAAGAAGCTGCCAGGGTTATCTTCTATTCTTAATAAAAAATTTCATTTATTCGGCCTTAGTGAAAGTAGGCTTAATGATAACATTTCAGATGAGGACATATCTATTAAAGGGTACAAAGTTTTCAGAAGGGATCCCTGTAGGAAACAAGAGACAGGCATAGTAACCTATGTTTCTAATTTACTAAATGCTCACCGTAGGCTAGACTTTGAAACTTGCGAAATAGAATGTATTTGGTTAGAGCTAAAACTTCAAAACCGCACACCCCTGATAATTGGCTACCTCTATCGAAATCCCAGTGCTGGACACGTCTGGTACGAAAACTTCACTACCATGATGGATGTGGTTTTCGCTTCCGGGAAAGAAATTATACTACTCGGAGACTTTAACATTGACACCATCAAATCCAACATAGTATGGGGAAATATAATTGCATCATACAATTTCCAACAAATAGTACAACAAACTACTAGAGTAACAAAGTAATCTTCAACAGTCATAGATCACATTTATGTAACTTGCTCAGGCAACATCATAGAATGCACCGTACCCAATTGTGCAATGAGCGATCACTACCCAATATGCTGCACGTGGTCTAAAAAAGGAATTAAAACTCCTAAACATAAACACATAAGTTTAAAATATAGAAGTTACAAAAATTTCAACCGAAACGAATTTTTACAGGACTTGCTCAGTTCACCTCTAGACAATGTATATCAGCTTCCTGACCCGGATGATGCTCTGGAATTCTGGATGAAAACCTTTATTGATGTTTTTGATAGACATGTGCCAATCAAGGAAGTTCGAGTAAAACACCACGTCAAGTCACCTTGGATCACACAGGAAATACTTGAAATTATGAGAGACAGAGATAAAGCACATAAAAAGCGAGATCTCAACGTATACCGTACTCTTAGAAACAAAGTTCAATATACCATACGACGGGAAAAGAAAAATTACTTTAAGAACTTATTAATGGATAAAACAAATAGTAAGGATATATGGAAGGCAATTAACACTTTGACAAACAAGTATAACTTCCGAAATTCTTTACCATCAAATCATATTACATGCGACCAGTTCAGTAAGTTTTTTCAAACTGACATAGACCAGTTTCAATACCTAATTCTCCTTGCAACTTATCTTTACTGTCATCGTTTTGCGAGAATAGATGCTCCAGCGATATTCTTTCCAACATACCGCTAATGACAATCACTGAAGTATTCACTTACCTCAGTAACCTAAAAAAACACAACCTCATCTGGGTTAGATGGAATCAGCAACAGGATTCTCCGTTGTGCTGCGCCAGTGATCTGTATATCACTAACCTATGTATATAATCAGTGTCTCACCAAAGGCCACTTTCCACCAGCTCTCAAAATCGCTAAAGTGTACCCTATTCTTAAATCTGGTTCTTTGGACAATGGTCTCCCGAACAATTACAGACCCATTTCTTTACTATCATCACTATCTAAGCCACTAGAAAAACACATCCATAAAGTAACATTACAGTATTTAGTTCGCAACAAGCTTATTGTTGACAGCCAATCAGGATTTCGACCAAAATATTCTTGCCATACGTCCCTAACAAACATGATAGAAAATTGGCACGAGAGTATAAACAACAACAGTCTATGTGGAACTGTGTTTATTGATTTCAAGAAAGCATTTGATATGATAGACCATGTTATTTTAATTAAGAAACTTGAGACAATGAAAATTGGCCCTAATGTAGTCACTCTAATATCATCTTTTCTATCGAACAGAAAGCAAGTAGTATCACATAATAAATCGCTTTCTCAAACCACTACCTTCAATATTGGAGTACCGCAAGGCTCTATTCTTGGCCCTCTATTATTTGCCATATATATTAACGATCTACCTTTGCATCTTTCATCTTCCTGCGATCTATTTGCAGACGACTGTACAGTGTATACAAACGCTGAAAACTGTATTTTACTGGAGTCGTCTTTACAACAAGAATTAAATAATGTAGTTAGGTGGAGCTATTCAAACCGTGTGCAAATTAATATCACTAAAACAAAATCAATGTTATTAACAACCAGACAAAGACTTCAAACTCTAAGCTCACACACATCACTTCAACTTCACATCGATAACATGCCAGTAGAAAGTGTAATTTAGCACAAAACATTAGGCCTAATCATTGATAGAAACCTAACCTTTAATTCCCACGTTCAAGCGCTCATTAAACAAACAGCGAAAAAAGTCTACCAACTCGCCAAAATTAAAAACTTCCTTGATGAGGACACAAGGAAACTATTCTATACTTCTCATATTCAGACACACTTTGACTACTGCTCTACAATCTGGGACGGTTGTTCTAATTCAAACACCAAGCGACTTTACTCACTCCAGAAACGGGCCATGAGTCTAATTTATAGCAAACATTTATCTGACAATCCCAGCCTGTATAAACGCCTTCAGTTACTACCATTCCGCAAACGCCTGCTTTTCAATAAAGCTAAACTAATTCACAAAATCCTGCATCGGAATGCCCCAAATTACCTTTGGCCATTGTTTAAATATAATGCTAGACACAGTAAACGTTTAAACATATTACACATTCCGAAGCCTAGGATTGACTTATACAAAACAAGCTTAACGTACTCTGCAGTTCAGCTGTGGAACAATCTTCCACAAGAAATCAAAGACATCACCAATCCCTATTCATATAATCGCAAATTACTCGAACACTATCTCAGTACGGATTACCTTCCCCCATAATAATAGTGATAATAATAATAACAACAAAACCCTAGTATAACAGCCAGTCCCCTTTTGGTAGGCCTGTATATTCCACATGGCTAATAAGTGTCAGACCATTATCTAATTTTACTGTGTCGTGTAGTTTTGATGTTCGCATTTTGTCCATGCCTTTATAATGCATAAGTTTTATATTGTTGCTGTTCTCTGTTAGCCTTGAATGATGTGTGAATGAAATAATGTATGGAAGAGAGTGATAGAAGGGCAGAATGTTAGACGGGCCTGCGTGCCCAATTCTTAACCCTTTGAAAATAAATTTTGTTCGTTCGTTCGTTCTCTCCTCCCTCCTCCTCCTCCCTCCTCCTCCACCCTCCTGCTCCTCGCTCCTCCTCCCTCCCCCATCTCCCTCTTCCTCCTCCTCCTTTTTCTTCTTCTGCTGCTGCTGCTGCCGCTTCATTTACCCAAGTTAATTGTTGGGGGAAGATGTAAAGATCTTTCAAGTTCTCTTTCTATTGCTTTTTGTAAGTTAGTCTTCGTTTATCTAAGGTTGTTCTAACTGCAACCAATAAATTATTAGACAGACAGACAGACAGACAGACAGACAGACAGACAGACAGTCGGGAACGGGAACGGGAACTTATATGACTACTTATATGAATTAAATGAGATGCTCCCCACCAGGGGCTGGGCGAAGTCGGGTCGGGTCAGACAGACAGACAGACAGACAGACAGACAGACAGACAGAAAGACAGACAGTCGGGAACGGGAACGGGAGCTTATGTGACTACTTATGTGAATTAAATGAGATGCTCCACACAGGGAACTGGGCGAAGCCGGGCCGGGTCAGACAGACAGACAGACAAACAGACAGACAGACAGATAGTCGGGAACGGGAACTTATATGACTCATCATCATCAAGTGCCGTGCCGGCTGGCGTAGGCGTTCATGGCTCTCCATAGATCTCGGTCTTTGGTTTTCTGGATCAACTCTGCTGCTGATATTCCTCCATGCCACCGTCTCAATCCATCCAGAATCATTTCTCTTGGTCTGCCTCTGCCTCTCTTCCCCTCGATCTTTCCAGTTGTTACGATGTTCTCCAATGCCTCTCTTCTCATCACGTGACCGAAGAAAGATGCTTGTCTCTGTCTTATTGTTGTATATAATGTTCTAGATTCATTAGCCTGTTTCAGGCAATCGTCGTTAGTTACTCTGGCAGTCCAAGGAATTCGCAGCATTCGTCTCAGGAACCACATCTCTGTTGCTTCTAATTTCTTCTTAATTTATTCATTTACATTCCAAGATTCACTGTCATACAGCAAAACTGGTTCTACATAGCATTTCAGCACTCTCTTTCTTACATTCAGTGATAGCGACTTATTGCATAAGATACTCTTCATTTTCTGAAATGAGGCTTTTGCCTGCCCTATTCTGCTCCTAATCTCTGTTGTACATCTTCCATCTGATGTTATAAATGCCCCTAGGTATCTAAAATTATCCACTTGGTTAAGGATTTTCCCTTCTATTTCTATGTCACATTCTGGTGTCACTATTTCCTTTGATATTACCATTGTTACAGTTTTCTTGATATTCAAGGAGAGTCCTTTCCTTGCACTCTCTGTTATTACAACGTCTAGTAATTGTTGTAGGTCTGTTGAATTATCCGCCACCAATACTGTGTCATCTGCATAGCGTATATTATTTATATTATAACCTCCAACTAGTATTCCTGGCATCTCTTTGATCTCTCTCATTATTACTTCGCTATACAGGGAGAAAAGATCTGGTGACAAGACACACCCTTGTCGTACTCCTAGCTTTATCTGTTCGTAACTACTCTCTTTATTTCCCATTTTAATTGCTGCTACTTGGTTCCAGTAAATATTCTTTATTATTCTTAAATCTTTTCCATCAATGTTGATATCTTCCAACATTTTAATCAGTTCATCATGTTTTACTTTATCAAATGCCTTAGTTTAATCTATGAAGCACAAATATATGTCTCTCTGTTTCTCTATTGACCTTTCTATTAGCGTCCGTAATGTATAAATTGCATTGTTTGTGCCCTTTCCTTCCACAAATCCGTACTGTTCTTCACTAATTTCCATTTTTATTTTCTTTTTGGTTGTTCTCATTATGATTCTGAGTAGAAGCTTAGTGATATGGTTTATAAGGTTAATTGTACGAAAATCTTCACAATCAATTGCTCCTGGTCTTTTTGGTATAGCTATAAATACAGATCTCAGCATATCACTGGGTAAATATCCACTGCTGTAAATATCATTCAACATTTTGGTTAATATATCTACTCCAAATTCTCCCAATACTTCTAATTCTTCTATTGTGATTTCATCTGGTCCAGCTGTTTTTCCTTTCTTCATACGTTTCATAGCATCAGCGACTTCTTCTTTCAGAATAGGTGGACCTTGTAAGTTACTATCTTTTGTTAATTCTCTTATATACTCATTCCACCTCTTCATTATAGTATCTTCCTCTAATAATATCTTTCCTGTTTTTGATTTCAAACACCCTGTATTTATTCTTATTTTTCTTCCTGTAAGCTCACTGATTTGTCTGTGCATATTTTTTGTATCTTTAATGGAATTTAATTCAATTTGTTTTGCATTGCTCGTTTAACCAACTTTCTTTAGCCTTCCCACATTTATCTTTTATTTCTTTATTTATCTTAGCATATTCTTGTTTGTCATTTTTATTCTGTTTTCTTTTGCCCATCAGTTTTAAGATTTCTTCATTCATCCATTTTTTCTTAGCTATTTTGCCTCTCTCTGGTAATACTTCTTTGCTAGTTTGATGAATGGAGTCGCTTAACATTTCCCATTGTTCATCTATACTCTGTATTTTAGCTATTGCATTGTGCCTATTTTTCACAGTCACTCTGTATTTTTCTTGCATTTCTTTATCTATATTTAGAACCTCTTTATTAAGTCTCATGTTCTGAACCATTTTTTTCCCCCTCTCTTTAATCTTACTGTTATTTGTCTACATAGTGGTACATGATCACTGTTACAGTCAGCACCAGGCATTGTCTTTATATTAATTAAAGCATTTCTAAATCTTTTATTAACTAGTATGTAGTCAATTTAATTGCGTATTTTCTTATCAGGGCTTTTCCATGTGTACAGTCGTCTGTTATGGTGTTTAAACCATGTGTTTCCAATTACCATATCATTGATATTTGCCCATTCTATTAGCTTTTCCCCTCTTTCATTTCTTGTACCTAAACCATAATTCCCCACTACATCCTCCATTTTTCCCTTTCCTACTTTTGCATTAAGATCACCAAGTATTATTTTTATTTCTTGTGATCCAATTTGAGCCATCACCATTTCTATTTCGTCATAAAAGTATTGTATTTCTTCATCACTACTGCTTGTTGTTGGTGCATATACTTGTATAATATTTATATCTATTGGTTTGCCTTTGATTTTTACCATCATAATTCTATCTGAAATAGACCAGTATCCATTAATTGACTTGGCTGTTTTTTTCGTCTAATATTACTCCTACGCCTTTTTCATGTGTATCCCCTCCAGAATAAATTATTGTGTGATTGTCAGCTATAATTTTGCCCGATCCCTTCCATCTCATCTCACTAACGCCCAGTATATTCATTTTCATGCTATCCATCTCTCTCAGAACATTGGTCAACTTTCCTAGCTCATTTAATGTCCTAACATTCCATGTTCCTACTCTAAATTTATTTATCTTAGTTATAATTTTGCCATCAGTAGCTGGATGACGGTCTGGTGTCACCTGTGGCTCATGAATGTCCCTACCGGACGAGGATGCCCTAAGACAGCCATTAACGTCGTTCACTAACTCTGATATATGTTTTGCCATGAAGTCTTGGGAAGATAATGTGGTGGTTTCCCCTTGCCTTCCACATTCACATCGTGGTCTTTTAACTCTGCCTTTGACAGCCATTTTCGACTGTCAGGACAAGTGAGTGCCCTGCTCTGCTCAGCTGCAGAGTTGTATATGACTACTTATATGAATTAAATGAGATGCTCCCCATCAGGATCTGGGCGAAGCCGGGCCGGGTCAGACAGACAGACAGACAGACAGACAGATAGACAGACAGACAGACAGATAGATAGTCGGGAACGGGAACGGGAGCTTATATGACTACTTATATGAATTAAATGAGATGCTCCCCACCAGGGTCTAGGCGAAGCCAGGCCGGGTCAGCTAGTGTGTGTGTGTATATATATATATATATATATATATATATATATATATATATATATATATATATATATATATATATATATATATATCATGTGCCATGCCGGTAAGCGTGGGCGGTCATGACTCGCCATTTCACTCGATCACGAGAGATCGTGGATCAGCTCAGTGTTCCTGTCTCGTCCATGCCATGTGGCCAAGCCATCCAGGTATTTTCCTCTCGGTCTTCCTCTTGGTCTGTTCCCTTCGGTCTTGCCAGTTGTCATTAAGTTCTCCAATCCATTTCTTCTCATATCATGTCCAAAAATTTTTGACTGTCTACGTCTAATTTCTCTAATCATTTTACGATTTTCATTTGTTTCAAGTTGTTATCATCTTTAGTTATTTTTCTACAGAAATTTGTGACTTACTTATTAACTTACTCTCGTATTTAATTAACTGAACTATGTGTTTCTAGACAAATTAACGGTTATGAAGACGTGCACTGAACATAAATCTTATTTGTCTTAATGAAGTGTACACATCGATCTTGAAGAAGACTGCTGAGCAGTATATGCCATTCTCTAAGAAGCGCATTATAATTAAGGTCTTCAAGAAATGAATAAAGGACTATATGTCGCAGTCTTCAAGAATTTTACGGAGCAGTATATTTCTCATTCTCCAAGAAGTCTATATAGCAGTATACGACAGAGCATCTATGAAGTGTACAGACCACTGTAACCATCGGGGAGGGGGAAGGGATAGCGCGTCGGGTGTCTCACCCCTGCCTACGAGGGTCGGATGTCTCACCCGTGCCTACAAGTGTCGGGTGTCTCACCGCTGCCCACGATGGTCGATTGTCTCAATCCTGCCCATAAGGGTTGGGTGTCTCACCTCAGCCCACAAGGGTCGGGTGTCTCACTCTTGCCACGAGGGTCGAGTGTCTCACCTCTGCCCACAAGGGTCGGGTGTCTCACCCCTGCCCACAAGAGTCGGGTGTCTCACCCCTGCCTACGAGGGTCGGGTGTCTCCCCCTTTCTCGCGAGGGTCGGGTGTCCCTAATGACCAGGAGGGGTGAGAGTCGGGTGTCCCTTATCCCCACTACCAAGCGGGGGGCGAGCGTCGGCTGTCCCCTCCCTGCCCGGGAGGGAGCGAGCATCAAGGTGTATTGGGTATAGGACAACTGCCATCCCATTAAGTCAAAGTTACAGGGTTTGTTGGATACAGGACAACTGTCATACCATTAAGTCAAAGTTACAAGGTGTGTTGGGTATAGGACAACTGTTATCCCATTAAGTCAAGGTTACAAGGTGTGTTGGGTATAGGACAACTGTCATCCCATTATGTCAAAGTTACAAGATGTGTTGGGTACAGGACAACTGTCATCCCATTAAGTCAAAGTTACAATGTGTGTTGGGTATAGGACAACTGTTATCCCATTAAGTCAAAGTTACAAGGTGTTGGGTACAGGACAACTGTCATCCCATTAAGTCAAAGATACAAGGTGTGTTGGGTATAAGACAACTGACATCCCATTAAGTCAAAGTTACAAGGTGTGTTGGGTATAAGACAACTGACATCCCATTAAGTCAAAGTTACAAGGTGTGTTGGGTATAAGACAACTGACATCCCATTAAGTCAAAGTTACAAGGTGTGTTGGGTATAAGACAACTGACATCCAATTAAGTCAAAGTTTCAAGATGTGTTGGGTATTAGACAACTGTCATCCCATTAAGTCAAAGTTACAAAATGTGTTGGGTATAAGACAACTGACATCCCATTAAGTCAAAGTTACAAGGTGTGTTGGGTATAGGACAACTGTCATCCCATTATGTCAAAGTTACAAAATGTGTTGGGTACAGGACAACTGTCATCCCATTAAGTCAAAGTTACAAGATGTATTGGGTATAAGACAACTGACATCCCATTAAGTCAAAGTTACAAAATGTGTTGGGTATAAAACAACTGACATCCCATTAAGTCAAAGTTACAAGGTGTCAGAAGTCGGAGTGCCCCACCGGCTAGATGAAAGTATTATCCACTGGCGAGCAACCCCAAATAGTCAGAAACTGACTAGGGACAAAACCTATATGGCTGAACTACAGATTAAGCCCTGAATATCCAACGTACAGCTCCAAGTGGCTCGTTACAAAATTTAAATGAACTGTGCTGAATAATCGCCAAGGAATAGGGAAGAGAAGGTTAGCTAGGATAGATTTTTAAGTCTGAATTAAAGTTTAAGGACAACTATCCTAGTACAGGTTTTTCTCCCTGACTGCTCCTTTCCTTGGTGTGTAAGTGAACCCCCACCAATGTACACACGCACAACACGTATGCACAATTGAAAAAAAAAATAGAATGACAGAACTATGAGTTACAATACTACAACATTTACTTACTAATCATATTAAACATTGGATGTTATTCAAAATGATGATGATGATATCATATAGATAGTGATGAGAAACATTACGTAACTGATCTATCTGGATCTGTGATCCAGATCCCCACTCTCCAGTAGACTCAAAAAAGAACAGCTTGCCGGTATTCTAATGTCTGTCAGTCCTAGCACTACCTAGTTAGCAGTCTCTAGTCTTGAGATCTATAACATAGGTGCTCCTTGTGAGAGCTTGAAAGAAAGTAAAGAATGTGTTATATCTAGTTCTACATCAGCGCAATCTTAAGTAAAACATATTCTAGTAAACACATATACAATGACCAGTCTGGCCAAGTTTATCTTCCAGCTCTACTGTGTTCACCATCCTCCTTCTCCCTACTGTCTTTAGTCTGGGACGGGCTTTTCAATTGTCTCACACGCCTGTAATGATTACATTTCTGCCGCCCATGTCCATGTCGCTAATACAGAAATTCTGTCGTACAGCCGCTCCGTCCAATGTTGGTTTAGCAGCTCACAGGGTTGGTAATGGTATTATAATAATGCCTGATCATCCGGGCTTACAAGCCGTGACCAGTAGCTGTGCCAGGTTTCCACGCATTACCGTGGACGCACGCCCACAATACACTGAGAAAGTTTAGCACCATATACCCTATACCAAGTGTGGGTAATGTCTGTACCATTACACCTCTGCTTCCAACACAATCATTGGCCAATGTGCCAATGCGCAGACAATAGCATAGCACTTCATATTGGTAGGTTTGCATATGACAAATCAATATATCAAACATCCAATACACATAAACATATTGATTAAACTAGACATATTATGATACTTTAACATCATAGCATAATGCACTAGTTAGTTTGTATGTATACGAAATGAGACGTATATACACAAAAAGAATATGTACGAAGCATATTCCTAGCATCGTATATTCATATGAAATTACACATACATACATCCAACATATCCGTAACCATTATATTACTTCAAGATGGACATCTAATGATACTCAACATAATAGCATCAGGCATTATTAATGAGTACTAATATTGTATAGCTACAAAATGAGATATACAACAAGTCTAATTGAAGTGACCACACACACCAGCCATATTTGCTGATCTGCCCGGTTTAATCACCACTTAGTTACTGCTGTGGTAAGAATTACAGAAATAGTCAGTTGACTATATTCTGTACAACAAATGCACATACCAAAAGGCAACTAGGATAGTGTACAAAGAAATGACAAGCATCTACCAAGACACCTACAAGTATACTTAGACAATGATATTTATTGAAATAACCTATGTCAGATATAGACTGACTAGTTACTAAGAAATAATTCTCCTAGTGAAATCTAGCAACATAAGAATCATACATATGACTACAAACATTGAGCTGGCTGCCTACCTGTTCTGAAGTCAGACTTAATCTAAAGGGAACAGGTCTAGCATGGGTTTTTATACCTAGCCTAGCAGTAGACACTTATCTCCCAGGAATTCCATTCATAAATTCTTCTTATCTCCCCCTGACGTTAATTGCAATCCTAACTGCAAAACTTGCTATCACTCTCATTCCTCCAGTCTTGCTCTAATAAAATGTTTCACACACTCCTACAGTGCAGACTCCCCTCTGTCTGGTACAAAGCCCACAGGCCCAGTGTTAATTGCCTTATGAAACCTGGTTCACACCTCCCTGAGTCTGCCAGTCTGAGTTTTATCAGTGATTTCACACCTTGCACCTCTAGTCTGTTTTCAGATGGAGGTCAGCCATCACGGTTGGGTGATTTCCTACCTCTGCTTATCAGGTGTCATGCCTGGTCGGTTTTAATTACACAGTCCATGGAGTCTGCCATCCTGTGGGTGTAATTATCAGTTTGACCCGTAACACTTTGAATCTGGACTGGCTGGGTAGTTTGACTGGTGTCAAATTACACTTCTCAGATAGAAAGACATTCCTGGTGGTTTGTTTACTTGCAGGCTTTGCAAGCTTACGTCAAGACGGTATAGCCTTGAATATAGAGAAAACAGTTTTGTTCGTCAGTTGATTCTCTACATGGCCTATCAAAAGTGAACCGAAAATTGTTCTGGGAAGTAAAGGCTGCAAATTCGTGACACAAGGTGTGTTGGGTATAAGACAACTGTCATCCCATTAAGTCAAAGTTACAAGGTGTGTTGGGTATAAGACAACTGACATCCCATTAAGTCAAAGTTACAAGATGTGTTGGGTATAGGACAATTGACATCCCATTAAGTCAAAGTTACAAGATGTGTTGGGTATAAGACAACTGTCATCCCATTAAGTCAAAGTTACAAGATGTGTTGGGTACAGGACAATTGACATCCCATTAAGTCAAAGTTACAAGATGTGTTGGGTATAGGACAATTGACATCCCATTAAGTCAAAGTTACAAGATGTGTTGGGTATAGGACAATTGACATCCCATTAAGTCAAAGTTACAAGATGTGTTGGGTATAGGACAATTGACATCCCATTAAGTCAAAGTTACAAGATGTGTTAGGTATATGGTGCTGGCTCCATATTGTTTGACCGATTGACAGTCGATGACAGTTGCCGCCATTATCACACCGGTCGCCTCCCCTCACCCCCCCCCCCCCCCCCCCGCAGGATTTCCCATAGTACCCGTTTAGGCTGGGCCGATCTGGCAGCCCAAATCACTGAAGAAAATCATCACCTGGACTGGGATTCGAACCCATTGTCTCTGCAGGCAAGCCTGGTAGCCATTGTTTTACCATTTCAACCTTTGACTAAACAACGGCCAAGTGAATGATGTTTTTGGGAAAATACAGCTGTGGTGTCCCCTAGGAATGGCCAAAAATGCTTTCAACGGCATGAAATTAGTATTAACAGCTAGAGAGATTAATAACACATTACAAATGAGAATTGTCAAATGCTACGTATATTCAACGCTACTGTATGGCTCGGAAGCCTGGACATTGAACAAGCAACTAGAAAGTCGCGTAGAAGCCCTGGAGATGTGGATATACAGACGAATAGGTCGTATTTCATGGAAACAAAAACAATCAAATGCAGAGGTCCTAGAAAAACTGGGAATGAAGAGAGAGTTGATGAAAGAAATAAAGCGGAGACAAGTGAAATATTTTGGTCACGTTAAAAGGCGTGATACTCATATAAAAACCATACTGGAAGGCAAGGTTTAGGGCAAGCGAGCAAGAGGTAGACAACGATATAAGTGGGAGGATAACATCAAGAGATGGACGATCATCAGCCTGACAGAATGTACAGTCAAGGCAAGAGACAGACAGTGTTGGAGATCCATTGCAGCCAACCTTCATTGCGGAGACGGCACCTGATTGATTGAAGTCACAAGGACAACTTATTACAAACATCAGAAAGAGGCAGTCATCATTGTTTGGTCACATTATGAGAAGACAAAAACTGAAACATATCGTGACAACCATAAATATTTGCGGAAAGAGAGATAAAGGAAAACAGAGTGAGAAGACTTTTGACAGTCTTGTGTCATGGCACGAAAGGGAGTCAACACACGAATTGATCCAAGCCGTCAGAGTACGCATGTTGTGGAAAGGTATTATTATCCACGCCAGCCGGCAAGGCACTGGATACTGATAGTAAATGGCTGTTGTAACTTCTCGGGACTTTTTGGGTATATAGCGGTAATACCATATTATTATATGGTCAATCGGCACTTGATAGACAACGTCAATACCATATCGCCCGCACGGGAATTTCCTGGTAATTTTTTTTTACCCCTTCTTCTTCTTTGGTTCGCTTGGAAATTTTCAATGACTGCAATGTTGTCTTTTGTATGAGCTTAACTGACTTTTTTAAAGTTCACTTGGTGGTCCATAGAGTTTATCTCCCACTGTTGTTTCTCGAGGCCAGAAGGAATGCCTAGATATGTCGTATTCTGCGCAGTCTTGGAGTATGCGATCTGCGGCTCCAATCCACATGTGAACATATTTGATTTGCCTATCTTGAATTTTGTATACACGTTGTTGAGTAATCTATTGTGTCCTGTTCTGAGGCACAGAATAATGACTTGTTCTGGTCTGTCCATAAGGTTGTAGTCGTCTTGTAGGTTTTGGTGGTTTCAAACTGATTTGACAATTTTTTTTCTTTTGGTGATATGTAATGAGCACACCACATTGTTCTTCTATTGCCCCTTCCTTGGTTAATCGATTAACTCTATCGTTTCCGGGTATTCCACAGTGGGATGGTATCCACTGTATGGTGACCTTACGCTGACTGCCACGTTCAGAAAGTTGTGTCTGTAGTACTGGCAATTTCCCAGACAGGAGCGCCTCAAGTACTGACTTTGCATCTGTCAATAGCACCACATGCTGTGTACCATGGTTAATATTTAGTAATTCCTCTGTTGCTATCTTGATTGCCTAAATTTCAGCGTCATAGTTATGGCAGTACTTTCCTCTTGGTACTCTGGCCATGTCCTTAGTATTATGTGGATCTGTTATGTACACTCCCACTCCTCCATTTCGAACAGTATTTTGCGCTGACCCATCTGTGTAGACTCGGATGCAGAGGTCCTGTGGGTATTCGTCATGAAGGAAATAGAGTGGATGCTCTGCGCTGTACACTGTTCTGTTCTCCCTTGTTGACTATTCCTTTCACTTTTTTTTTGGCCGGATGAATAAAACTGCTTCCTTTTTCTGGTAATCATGTTAGGTTGCATCTATCTGGAAGCCACGCCTCAAATACTGGCCCTACGGCCTTTATTAGTTTCTTGAATGTTTTTTCTTTTCCATATTATATTTACAGGACATCGCTGTAAACACCAGCATTGCTATTGTTGGTGTCTTGGCAAGTTTACGTTAAGTAGTTTGCCATTGTTTCTTGAATATAAATATCATATTTATAATTATATATATGTTTGTGTGGGTGCTCGCTCACTTTGAACTCAAGCGTAGTCCATACGCGTGCAGATAATTCTAGTAGCACTGGATTGATTTTCGTGTGTGGATTAGCTGTCCCTATTATCAGTGAACAAACTCCGACTTCTGAGGTAATTGTAATTTATGTCCACAAGTCAACGACGTAATGTTAAGATTTGTGTCCAACTGACAGGGGTAGGGGCTGAACCCGTTACCTCGGCATCAGCACACCGGATGTTTCACTAATTCATTGCCAAAGGAAAATATATCGCCAAATGTGACTGCCCATTTGAACAGAAGAACAATATATCGCCACACTAGTAATTTATTCTGTTTCACGTATCTTTCGCAATTTCAATGCTCAATGAAGGGAAATTTACAGTACAATACATGTTCATTTTATTGTGTACCTTGTCTAGTCCAAACCTACATTTTGTTAAGATTGAGCGGTCTTGAGATGGCAAAAACATAATAGAAAAAGACCAGATTTTACATGCGTGGTCAGATTATGTGAAAAACCTGTATGATGATACAAGAGCAGAACAGTATGATCATCGGAATAATAATGAAGGACCACCAATTTTGAATATGGAAGTTCAGAATGCTCTTAATCATATGAAAACTGGCAAGACCGGGTACAGATAACATCACAACAGAAATGATCAATGCCTTAGAAGAATATGGGATAGACCAAGTCACCAGACCGCTGAACGCATTAGATGATACTGGAGATATACCTCCTGAATTATGTAATTATATATTTATTACAGTCCCGAAGAAATCAGAAGGCTTGGAATGTGATCAACATCGAACAATTAGTATAATGAGGCACATCACGAAGATTTTTCTGAGAATTATCATGCAAATAGTTAGGAAGAAAATACACTCCAAAATAGGAGAAGAACAATGTGGGTTTGTAGAAGGCAAGGGTACAGTAAATGCTGTGTATATACTGAGAACAGTAATTGAACGTTCTATAGAAGTAAACAAAGATCTATATCTTTGCTTTATTGCCTACACAAAGGCTTTCGATAAAGTGAGGCATGTCGACATGATAACGATGCTTGAAGATCCACAAATTTATGGAAAAGACCTTAGACATGCCAAAAAAAAACAAAAACAAAAAACACGCATATTGGAAACAACAAGCTGCCGTCAGAATTGATAATGAAGTAGGCCAATATCAGTCTATTAAAAGAGGTGTGAGACAGAGAAACGTAATGTCTCCAGATCTATTTTCCTTGTACAGTGTAAATATTATTAGAAATATAGAAGATATGGACGGAATTGGGGGACGATGCATCAATAACATTAGATATGCAGATGATACAGTCTTGATTGCAGACAATGAACAGGACCTGCAACATTTAGTAGATGCGGTTGTTGCACAAAGTGAACAACTAGGGTTAGAACTGAATAGTAAGAAGACACAGATTATGGTCGTCACTGGGAAGAAGGAAATATCACAATGTGATATACGAGTAAATGGGCATATTCTTAAGCAAGTGAATCGGTACAGTTATCTCGGAACAGTCATAACATCTGATGGGAGATGTCTTGAAGAGATTAGAACAAGAATTGCCATGACGAAGGTAGACTTTTTGCAAGCTGAAAAACATACTGACCAATAAAATGATGTCAATAGCGACGAGAAAACGAGCGTTGAAGTGCTATATAAAACCTGTACTTTTGTATGGATGTGAAGCTTGGACAATGAGCAGACATGATGAAAAACAACTGATGGCTGTGGAAATGTGGTTTCTGAGGAAAATGCAAAGAATATCATGGACAGACAGAAACACCAATGAACAAGTCCTTCAAGAAACAAATGAAGATCGTAAACAGATTAGAGAAATGAGACGTAGACAGTCAAAATATTTGGACATGTTATGAGAAGAAATTAATTGGAGAACTTGGTGACAACTTGCAAGATCAAAAGGAGGATACTAAAGGAAAGACCGAGAAGTAAATACCTGGATGGCTTGGCCACATAGCATGGTCGAAACAGGAACAATGAAATGATCCACGGCTCTGGTGATCGAGTGAGATGGCAGAACATGACCGCCCACGCTTATCGGCATGGCACATGATGGATGGATAGAGCGGTCTTATCCATTCTGCAGTGCTGACCTCTGTTACACAGATGACATAAACATGAGTGCAAATACAAGGTTTTTATTGCAAACCGGGTGGGGCCTATTCAAACGAGAATGCGTACGTCCATATTTGCACATCAAATTGCTAGACACATAATTCTAGCTAATTTACAACTACATCACACATACAGAATGAATAAGATTGCCAGACACTACAATTCCCACGAGATGACCTTTGACGAATTCGGAGTGTTAATTAACTTTTAATTTGATGGGAAAATAACGTCTTCATAGCTATAACTAGTTACCGTTATTTTATTTGTACCAAAAGCAAATGTGACCTTTTTTCGATTGAAAAAAAAAATGTTTCGCGGTTTCCCCAGGGGCCAGAGCCACCCCATCTTGTGATCTTTCAACTAATGCACTGTATATTAGTGTTAGATCTTGTATACAGCCCAAAACTTCCCTGGGGTTAAATGACAGTTTTTGACTTCCCTGGGGTAATTGGAGAAGGCAAGAAGCTGACGCTGTTTGGTCAATGCCTACATTGCTCCATCTGCGTTCTCACATAAATAATTATTGTTAGGAGAAATTATTTCACAAAATTTCAATAGCCCGTGTCCCATATGTGATTTGTGTGTGTTTTACCTGGAGCTATTGCATTTTACATGTTTAAATCTAATGCAATTTTATGTTTTTATTGTTCAAAGGGAAGAAACTATGTTAATTACCTTGGGCGTTGATTCAGTTCAGTTGAGGGAATATAAGGAGTTGCTGGTCTTGGATCGTCGCCACTCGCTAGTCAGCCTGAAGGAAGACAGCCAGTCCTAAGCCAGCTGAAGAAGACTGTCAGATAACTGTCAACTGCCTATGAGAATGAGGGTTGTCCTTGTAATAACCGCTTGCCTTGCAGCTGGTCTTGTCTGCATGAAGGCTGAGGATGTTCAGGAGGTAATTGTTCTGTGATGCTTTCTTGGTCTCTCATGATTGTTCAGAATTTGTTGTTGGTGATAGTTGTCGTCGAAGGAGTACTACCTGTACTACTGCTTCTTCTGTTTCTACTACTACTACTACTACTACTACTACTACTACTACTACTACTACTACTACTACTACTACTACTACTACTACTACTGCTTCTGTTTCTACTACTACTACTACTACTACTACTACTACTACTACTACTACTACTACTACTACTACTACTACTACTACTACTACTACTACTACTACTACTACTGCTGCTGCTGATACTACTACTACTACTACTACTACTATTACTACTACTACTACTACTACTACTACTACTACTACTACTACTAGTAGTAGTAGTAGTAGTAGTAGTAGTAGTAGTAGTAGTAGTAGCAGTAGTAATAGTAGGAGTAGTAGTAATAATAGCAGCAGATTACGATTCCTTGGGTGAGCCCAGTATCAGAGTTCTTGATCAGAGCATGTGTCGGCTCTGCAATTATTGAAGCCTCCTTGGATAGTGGGGAATGCCATTGGTCTGCTCCTGAATTCTCTTGAGGGTTGACCGGGATGTCTTTGGCCGTCCTAACTTGACCAGCTGGGATGTGACAACGCCACAACAGTGAGAGTCGAAAGTCCTTTGACGCACCCGGGAAGGTTAACCCTGTCAACAAACACCCGCAGAAGTCGGACGTGTCGGCCTAACGGCTCAAAAATGCACCTCTGCTGTAAACAGGCACAAACCAATCACGTCCGAAAAAACTCTCCGAATGAACGCAGAAGAAGAAGATATTAGCAGCAGTAGTAGTATTAGTTGTTATAGTAATAGTAGTAGTAGTAGTAGCAGCAGCAGCAACAGCAGCAGCAGCAGCAGCAGCAGCAGTAGTAGTAGTAGTAGTAGTAGTAGTAGTAGTAGTAGTAGTAGTAGTAGTAGTAGTAGTAGTAGTAGTAGTAGTAGTAAATGTAGATGTTGCAGTAGTAGAATTAGTCTTAGGGTGCCAAGTCTGAAGCAGACATCGGCGACCACGACGCCCCAGATGCATAAGAAACACAGCTAAAAAAGCTAGAGAAGATATAGAGACAAATGATAAACTAATTATAAGGGATACCATATATTTCTAACTGTACAAAACACCAAAGAATTGAATGGATGGGACATTTAGCTGTAACAGAACAAGATCAACCAGCGGCTAGAGAGTTCGATATGTGAATATCGGGATACACGGCGAGAGGACGATACAGGAAGAGGTGGCTAGATAGAGTAAAAGAGATATTCAATGAAGAAATCAAATATGTTAGTAGCACAGGCAACAAGAGAAGAGATAAACAGAATATGACACCTACCTCCTCTTTGCTACAAAGAATGGGCAGAATGTCAGTAGGGCCTGCGAGCCCAATTCTTAACCCTTTGAAAATAAAGTTTGTTCGTTCGTTCGTTCGTTCGTACACTTCACGGCAAAAAAAAAAAAAAAAAAAAAAAAAAAAAAAGGTAGGACAAAAGAAGAAAGAAGAAGAAGATGACGTATTCTATTAAAACAGTCAATGCATTTAACGATTGTTTTCCTGTCTACCTGTCATATCTCCCAAAATATAAAACCAGTGTCACAGCTTCCTTATAGCATATGTTTAGGTAGAAAAACCGCTACCTTCTGCGGCAAACACAGACAACGTAACATTTCAGTTACGGCACCCTCTTTACGCACGTACGCACACACACACACACACACACACACACACACACACACACACACACACACACACACACACACACACACACACTATGTTATGTTGTTTGTCCATCAAGAATGACGATGACCATTCATTCCATCCAGTGGGGTTGAAAGTATGGAGCCGTGAGTTCTAAGATGGCTGATAAGGCCTAATTTGGTTCGAAATGTCGCCGGGGCCCATAAGGGAAGCAAAGAATAGCAACACTGCAGCCTACCACGCATGTCGTAAGAGGCGACTAAGGAGGCTTGATGGTTCCGTAGCCCTGCTACTGAGTGAGTGCGTGGCGCGACACTGTGAGCTGTGAGTTTCGTGTGAAATGCTTTTGAATCTGCCCGAGGTTTTTTGGAATGTGACTGCATGTTCGGAGCGATGGCAGATGGCTATGTCCCAGAGTTGACCGGTTTTTGCCTTATGCAGAAATGCGTGGCTGGTGGGCTTCTGGTTGACTGCCACTGCCATCGACAATGAACTGTATTTCGTGGACTATGTGGGTGAACATCTAGGAAACATCCAGATGGGAAAATGACTGCCGATTCCATCAGATAATAAACTGGGTGTTTCGTGGGGGACTATTGTGTTGACATTCTGGCGGCAGCATTATGCACAGTGTATCTGTGCGGGCTGTTGTTTGTCGAGACTCCTGTCTTTTCCACTTTTCACATTGGGCAGTGGGGAGCGTTTTGTGTGATATTCACAGGCACAGGAATGGAGCATAATGGGTACGACCCGTTGCTGTGAAGTTGGAACTGCGACTAACTAACTAACTAATGTAGGCAAAGAATGCTCGACGTTCAAGGAGGAGGATCTCCTGCAGTGGTTTTTCTGTCAGCCTTTTCTTCACAGCTCTTGCAGTCCTGGTTGCTTCACAGGTGACTGCACCCTATCGTAATAATGTACGCTACGAATTTCGGTCTTTGGCAGCAGTCTCTCAGGTGTCAAGATGAATTCCAAAAGCTTTCAGTGAGATTTTCAGTGTCTTTAAAGCGTGTTCTTTGGCTGCCTTGGGAGCGTTTACCACAACGCAACTCGCCATAAAAAATTCGTTTAGGGAGCCTGTGATTTTGCATGCTAGTTAAGTGACCAGCCCAGCGAATCTGATTCTTCATTAGTAGGGTGTGGATACTGGGCATGGACGCTCTTTCTAGAACTTCAGCGTCTGGGATCTTGTCTTGCCATTTAATCTCCAATAGCTTCCTAAGGCAGACTGTGTGGAAATGGTTTAATTTCCTAGCTTGTCCTGATAAAGAGTCCAGGTTTCACAAGCATATTGCAGTATGGATAATACAGCTGCTTTGTAGACTTTCAGCTTTGTTTGTAGACTTATTCCATTTCTGTCCCATACATTCTTGTACGGTCTGCCAAAGGCCACGCTGGCCTTGGAGATTCTTGCATTCATTTCGTCATCAATTGTGGCAGCTTGTGACAGTGCTGCCAAAATAGGTGAATTTGTCTACAACATTTAATCTATGACCATTCACCTTGCTATTCGGCACGGTGTGATTATTCCTGGAGCTGGTTGGTACATAACTACATTCTTCTCCAAATTTATATTGAGCCCAAAGTTTGCACAGGCATATGAGAAAGCTGAAACATTGTGTTGCATGTCTGCCTCTGAGTTGGCATAAAGAACGCAATCATCAGCAAACAGCAGCTCTCTGACATTGTCGCTGTTAGTTTTGGTTGTGGCTTTCAGCCTTCTGAGATTGAACAACTTTCCACCCATGCGGTAGTTGATGTCTATTCCAATGTCGTTGTTCTCGAAGGCATTCGTCAGCATAGCTGAAAACATGAGGCATAACAGTGTTGGTGCGAGGACACATTCTTGCTTCACTCCATTGGTGACAGAAATGGGCTCAGAAAGTTCATAATGTTCCTGTACTCTTGCCAGCACACCATCATGATTGTGTGTGTGTGTGTGTGTGTGTGTGTGTGTGTGTGTGTGCACATCCATTACAGGAAGTTGCAGATAACACCAGCATTTTCAGCTGCTGTTGATGCACTAGGCAAGCTTTACGTTGAGTAGTTTGCCATTGCTTTCTGAGCGACCGGTTTACATACCCCCGAAAGTTACCGCTGCCGATTCTCGCAGTTGCTATTTCCCCCACGTGGATTACGAACAATGTCGTTAAACCCTTGGCCAGGGAGACCTGTCATGAAATAGCCGCACTATTTGGACACACTTTCGTGGACAGCCATATTTCATCATAATCTTCCACAGTCATTCTCTGCTGACTGTATCAAAAGCCTTGGTAAGGTCAATGAAAGTGGAGAACATTTCGGAGTTCTGTTCCTGACATTTCTCTTGCAGCTGCCTTACAGCGAAAACCATGTCAACAGTTCCACGTTCTTTTATGAAACCACATTGAATCTCAGGAAGAAGACCTTGATCGAGATTGGCCGTGAGGCGATTGAGAAGAATTCTGGCGAGTATCTTCCCTGCAATTGAAAGCAAGGAGATACCTCGGTGGTTGTCAAGGGATTGGCCGTTTCCTTTACGTTTATAAAGGTGGACTATTGACCCGTCCTTGAAATCTTGTAGCATGGTCTCGTTCACCCAAATGTTTGTGAAGACTTGGTGGAGCTGCTCTATTAGGACCGGCCCACCTGCCTTGTATATCTCTGCTGGGATGGAGTCAGGACCAGGCGACTTACCGCTGGAAAGTTGCTGTATGGCTTTGTTTACTTCCACTATGGTTGGCAGGTCATCAAGTGTATCATTAGTGGGAGCTTGAGGAAGACAGTTTATGGTTTCATCTTCGAGGAAGGAAGTTGCATTTAGGATGTTGCTGAAATGCTCTGCCCTGCGTTGAATTGAAGTTGAATGAAGATCACACATACACACACACACGCACACAAACAAACACACACACACACACACACACACACACACACACACACACACACACACACACATATATATATATATATATATATATATATATATATATATATATATATATATATCACCATATGCCCTGCCGATAAGCGTGGGCGGTCATGTTTCATCATTTCACACGATCACCAGAGTCATGGATCACATCAGTGTTCTTGTCTCGGCCATATCACGTGGCCAAGCCATCCAGGTATTTACTTCTCTGCTTTCCTCTTGTTCTTTCCCTTCAATCTTGCCAGTTGTCACCAAGTTCTCCAATTTCTTTCCTCTCATAACGTGTCCAAAATATCGTAACTGTCTAAGTCTAATTTCTCTAATAAGTTTACTGATTTAATTCGTTTCTTGTAGGACTTGGTCATTGTTTTTTCTGTCTGTCCAAGGTATGGTATTCTTTGCATTTTCCTCAGAAACCAAATTTCCACAGCTATTAGATGATTTTCAGCTTGGCTGCTCATTGTCCACACTTCAAATCCATACAAAAGTTCAGGTTCTATGTTCTATGTTAGGGAGTCTCTGTGGCGAAGTGGTCAAGCCGCTTGACTTTGGCTCCGAAGCTTGTCGGTTCGATTCCGGGCAGCGTCCTTTGATTCACGAGTGGAATTTTTCGGGGGCGTCGCTAGAGCTGCGGAGTTAGTGCTTTGTGCGACGCTTTCCGCGCTGTGGAAAGAGACCGAGCCATATGGGATTAATAACCCGATGCAATGAAGTCGATCATGTCGACTTTTAAGCGACTTTAAGGTTCTATGCAGTAGTTCAAAACTCCTTTTCTCGTCTGCATTTTCATTGAGCCGGGCTCCCTGGCCAAGGCGTTAACGACATTGTTCGTAATCCCATATATTTACGTGGGGAAAACAGCAGCTGCGAGAATCAGCAGCTATTCGCTCCCGCGCTGGCGACTTACGGGGTAATGTGAGCCCGTCGTCCAGAAAGCAATGGCAAACTACTGAACGTAAAACTTGCCTAGTATATCAACAGCAGATAAAAAATACTAATGTTGACTGCAATGTCCTGTAAGGGATATGCAACATTTAATAAAAATCTTTTCTTGAAACTTCCTACTTTTCAGACTAATGCAAAGAATACCATGGACAGGCAGGAAAAAAATAACAGTGAGCAAGCTCTGCAAGAATCAAATTAAAACCTTAAACTGATTAGAGAAATTAGGCGCAGACAGTTACAATTTGTTGGACACGTTTAGACAAAAACTAAATTGGAGAATTTGGTGTCAAGGACGTGTGAGGTGGCGAAACATGACCAACCCAGATTATCGGCATGGCATATGATGGTGATTTTAGACTGGTTCAACCAGGGGAGCCCAAGATAATTTGGATTCAAACACAGGACTATCGGTTGGGGAGTCCAGCCTGCTAAACACTGCGGGACCGATTACGATGGGTAACGTTGTGGTATTCTGTTGTGATAATTTGGCTGTGTGTCCAACGTGTGCCGCGTGGTTACACACCCGCTTCACACGCCGGTAATCCGGGGCTTGTTTCCGGATCCGGTCAGGGATATGCACTACTGACGAGCTCAAACGAGGGCGAAACTCGAGTATAGTGCTTCCATATTGACGTGGATAGGCCTTAGGTTCATACCAGAATACGATCAGCGTTGCCAGTAGTGGGTTGTGCTCAATATTTAAAATTCAAATCCCGAAATAACCAAAGAAATCAATTTACCAGGAGTGTAAATGAAACTATCCGAATCCGAATAAGAAATGATGTTCTCAGACAGACAGTGGAATCAACACCTTGTGCTACATTTACTAAACGACAGAAGATCAAATGGTTTGGCCATCTATGCAACACCATCAACTACCAGCACTGGTCCTAAATCAAAGAACTTCTGCTTAGAGAGCTAGAGGACTCCAGAGATGACAATGGATTGACGACATTAAAGATATTGTACAATCACATGGCATGACGCTATCCAGTGCCACCCATAGGGTGGAACATGATCATATGGTGATCATGATGATGACGCTAATAAATAAGCAGTTTTTGATTTAGCATATGTTTCACATTTGTCTACTTTCTTTAGCACCAGTCTGCAGCTTTGTTTCAAGGAGCGTCAAAACTTGCAAAACTTGACGGAAATGTCAAGGAGCCAAGCAATGAGACACAGCATAATTTTGGGGTAAGCAATTATGTCTGTTTCTTGTCTTTCTGTTCTTCTTTCGGTCGCTGGAAATTTGATTGTATATGCAATGTTGTCTCTTGTATGAACTTCGCTGTCTTTAAATTTTAGTGGAACATGATGATATGGTGATCATGATGATGACGCTAATAAATAAGCAGTTTTTGATTTAGCATATGTTTCACATTTGTTTACTTTCTTTAGCACCAGTCTGCAGCTTTGTTTCAAGGAGCGTCAAAACTTGCAAAACTTGACGGAAATGTCAAGGAGCCAAGCAATGAGACACAGCATAATTTTGGGGTAAGCAATTATGTCTGTTTCTTGTCTTGCTGTTCTTCTTTCGGTCGCTGGAAATTTGATTGTATATGCAATGTTGTCTCTTGTATGAACTTCGCTGTCTTTAAATTTTAGTTAACTCAGTGGTTAATATATTTTATCAACCACTGTTGTTTCTCTAGACCAGAAGGTTGGCTTAGATAAGTCATACTCTGGGCTGTCTTGGAGTATTTTATCTGCTCTCTCGCCTGCACATGGATGATTTGCCAATTTTGAATCGTGTATACATGTGGTTGCGTAATCCATTGTGTCCTGTTCAGAGGCTCACAACATCAATTTGTTCTGGTCTGTCCCTAGAATGGTAATCATCTTGTGCTGACATTAATGGCTTTCTGATTGCTCTGGTGGTATGCGAGCTTTGCTTGTATATTGTTGGTATTATTTGTATGTATTTTCTCATTAATATGAAGAGAAAAGACTTTGGGCTCACCATTAGCCTAAATAAAACACAGGTGATGGAACAAGATGCTGGTGCGCCTCCGTCAATCAAAATTACTAATTACGAATTGAAGGTCATCCCCGAGTTTGTGTATTTGGGGTCGACAATATCAGATAATCTTTCATTAGAGACAGAAATCGACAGACGCATTGGAAAGGCAGCCACAACATTTTCCAGGCTAGCTAAAAGAGTTTGGAGAATAATAGACTAACAGAGCGTACAAAAGCTCAAGTATATAAAGCTTGTGTTGTTAGCACACTACTCTATGGGTCTGAATCCTGGACCCTGTACTCAAGACAGGAAAGGAAGTTGAATTCCTTCCACATGAGATGTCTGAGACGTATCCTGGGCATAACATGGAAAGACCACATAACAAACAAACAGGTGCTTGAAAGAGCAGATATTACCACAGTGCACACCCTCCTCAAGCAGAGACGCCTCCGGTGGCTGGGCCACGTATCTCGAATGGAGGATGAAGGTATTCCCAAAGATCTCCTTTACGGAGAACTAGCCACAGGAAAGAGGCCAACCGGAAGACCCCAAATGCGATATAGGGATGTGTGTAAACAAGATATGAAAACCATTGGAATAGATCCAGACACGTGGGAGAGAGCTGCAACATACAGATGCTCCTGGAGAAGAGATGTACGAAACGGACTGGTGCTCTTTGAGCGCAATCTGATCCAACAAACTGAGGATAGGCGGCACAGGCTCATAGCGCAGTCACTTACTGCGGGACTTGCCTCGTCTTACAGATGCAGAAACTGTGACAGGGATTGTCACTCTCGCATTGGACTATACAGTCACCAGCGGTGCTGCCAGGCACCTCCCAAGCGGCACAACTCTATAGTCCTTCAGGACTGAAAGAGGCCTAATACTACTGAAGAGACTAATAATACAGCACAGTCTTTATTTAGGGTTATTAACAACTTCTGTCTCTTTGCCCGATTAAATATTCATATTTTCGTGTTTATGTGTTGTCGCATCATTGAGTTGGCGCCTGTCGCTTAGGAATAGTTATGTATATAAAACAATCGTCCCTCTAGTTCTGTATACAACAAAATGATCACGCTAGTTGTGTATATAGTAAAATGATCACGCAAGTTCTGTATATAATAAAATGGTAACGCTAGTTCTGTATATAACAAAATGGTAACGCTAGTTCTGTATATAACAAAATGGTGACGCTAGTATTGTATATAACAAAATGGTTACGCACGTTGTGTATATAACAAAATGGTCAAGCTAGTTCTGGATACAACAAAATGGGCACACTAATACTGGATACATCAAAATGGTCACGCTAGTAATGTATATAGCAAAAGAGTGACACGTGTACTGGATATGGCATGACCATTTTAGCTATACCCAATTCTAGCTTGGCTATCTTGCTATATCCTGTACCAGCGCGACAATTTCTAGGGACGAATTTAGCATGTTAAATAACTTTAAATTGATAGTCTCTAGCGTTCTCTAACATTTACTTCCTTACCATTGCCTTCAGTGGATGCTAATCAATACTTACATAATAAATTAACATGTTTTATCATTGTTTTCGTGTCTCCAGGAGTTTTTCGCAAAGTTTCTTCAAGTTGGCCCGAAAGCTTCTAAAGTGGGCAATTGTACAGGAAGCACTCAACCGAATCCAGCTGAATTTTTCGTAAGAAGCCACTTTTGTGTGTGTGTGTGTGTGTGTATGCGTGTATGTGTGAGTATATGTGTACGTTTGAGTGTATCTGGGTGTGTGCCATGTTTCTGACTGATAATGAGATATATCATAACAGTGCTAATGCCTCAATATATTAATAATGAGAAGTTAGTTAGTTAGTTAGTTAATCGCAGTTCCAACTTCACAGCAACGGGTCGTCACCATTATGCTCCGTTCCTGTGCCAGTATAATGAGAAGTATGATAACTGTGCTAATGCCTCACTTTAATAATAATGAGATATATGATAACAGTGCTAATGCCTCATCTCATCTCATCTCATCTTATCTCATCCTGTTCCTCTTGTACCTTGCGGTGTCGAGTTGAAGTATAAACATCTTGAGAGTACCCGATTATGGGCTTCATGTATCGATATTCCCATGGACTCTGCTATTCCCTCCGTCCCCTCATTCTTATTCCCTCCGTCGAACGTTTACGTGGTCGGCCTCTTCCTCTGTTTCCATCTGGTCTGTACATCATTGCTTGTTGTGGTATGCTGTTGAATGGTAATCTACTTGCATGGCCAAACCATTTGACTTGCTGCTTTCTAATAAAATCTAGTGTGGCTATAACCCCCGCTTTAGTCCTGATTTCTTCATTTCTGATCTTATCTCTTCTTGATACGTTGAGTATTCTTCTCAGGAATCTCATTTCTGTTGTTGTGATTTTTCTTTTCTCTTTTTCTGTCATTGTCCAGTTTTGGCATTGGTAACATAGAGTTGATAGGAAGATTGTATTGTAAAGCGCTTTCTTAATAGTTATTGATACATGTTTGTTCTTTAGTATTAGTGCCATTTGTCCAATGAGTTGGTTTGCCTTATTGCATCTATTTTCGATCTCGTCTTCTGATCTGCCATTCGAGTTGAGTTGAGTTGAGTTGAGTTGAGTTGAGTTAAGAACCGACATCACTGCACTCAGGACATTCCCATACGTGCTCCGTCCCCTCGTTCAACAGCCAGCGAAGAGTCATACTACTAATCGTTCCAACCGCTATCTGATTAAAAGTTCTCCTGGTCTTCCCTCTCAGTCTTGAGATTCTTCCAGAACCCCTGCCGATCCCCCGCAGTCTCATTCCTTCCACATATGGGTTCTCAGTTTGATGATATTATACTTCCTAGGTACTTGAAACTCTTTACTTGTTTCAAGGGATATTCGTTTAGGTGAATTGTTGTTGTTTTTTCTTCTTTAGTTATAGTTATTACCTCTGTTTTGCTTGTGCTAATATTCATGTCATGTTCCCTACACATTTCGTTTAGGCTATTCATGTGGTCTTGTAATTCAGCTTCTGATTTTGTTATTAGTCCCTGGTCGCCCGCAAACAGGAGTTCTTTAACGGTTAGATATGCAGATGGTTCTTCTTCTGTGTTCTCGTTATGCGGTATTCTTGTGGTCTCTGCTTGGCTGGTTTCTTTACATATGTTGTCTATATATGTTATAAACAAGAGAGGGGACAGGACACAACCTGGCTAATGCCTCAATATAATAATAATGAGAAGTATGATAACTGTGCTAATGCCTAGACATATTAATAATGAGAAGTATGATAATAATGCTAATGCCTCAATATAATAATAATGAGATGCACGATAACAGTTCTAATGCCTCAGTATACTGATAATGAAAATAATAAACAGTGCTATTGCCTCAATATAATAATAATGAGAAGTATGTTAACAGTGCTAATGCCTCAATATAATAATAATGAGAAGTATGATAACTGTGGTAATGCCTCAATATATTATTAATGAGAAGTATGATAACGATGATAATGCCACACTATAATAATAATGAGAAGTTTGATAATAGTGCTAATGCCTCAATATATTAATAATGAGAAGTATGATAACTGTGCTAGTGCCTCAATATAATAATAGTGAGAAGTAGGATAACTGAGCTAATATCTCGACATATTAATAATGAGATGTAAGATAACAATGCTAATGCCCCAATATAATAATAATGAGATGCATGATAACAGCTTTAATGCCTCAATATACTGATAATGAAAAATATAAACAGTACTAATGCCCCAATATAATAATAATGAGAAGTATGATAACAGTGCTAATGACTCAATATATTAATAAGAAGAAGTATGATATCAGTGCTAATTCCTCAATATACTTATAATGACAAGTATTATAACAATGCTAGTGCCTCAGTATAGTGATAATGAGAATTATGATAACAATGCTAATGCATCTTTTACAGAGAAGATAACGCATTATTAGGTTTTGACAGCTGAAAATCTTAATAATAACGAAAACAAAAAACACATAATATAACGTAAAAACTAGACGAAAGCCAAGACACACACACACACACACACACACACACACACACACACACACACACACACACACACACACACACACACACACACACACACACACACACACACACACACACACACACACACACACACACACACACACACACACACACACACACACACACACACACACACACACACACACACACACACACACACACACACACACACACACACACACACACACACACACACACACACACACACACACACACACACACACACACACACACACACACACACACACACACACACACACACACACACACACACACACACACACACACACACACACACACACACACACACACACACACACACACACACACACACACACACACACACACACACACACACACACACACACACACACACACACACACACACACACACACACACACACACACACACACACACACACACACACACACACACACACACACACACACACACACACACACACACACACACACACACACACACACACACACACACACACACACACACACACACACACACACACACACACACACACACACACACACACACACACACACACACACACACACACACACACACACACACACACACACACACACAGAGATATAAGCGAAAGCGTCAACACAGTTCTTTATCAGAGAACAACATTGAGGAATAACCATGACACATATAGATTACTTATCTGTGGTATGTCCGTTTTCCTGCTTATCTTGTTTCCTCGAATAAAGACAGTCACGGCGCCGTTCTGTTGGCTCTAGGACAAAAAACACACGTATGTCGTGATGTAACGAACTCACAAACTACGATGAGAAAGGTGAAGACAGGCATGCTTCAGGCAGAGTTACAAGTTTCAATTCAACAATTAAAGTAGAGAGCATCTGTTGAATTTCCCCCCCCCCCCCCGGGACATGCTGGTGTGGTGGGAAACCCGCAGGCGGACAGATTGGAAGGGTCTGTACCCATTGGTGATGTATTGGTGCGTTATAAGGTAGTCGTAGTCGGGGCCCCTCGGGATCGTGTGTATAGTGCAGAACAGACCGATAATCATGGCCTGGGAGACTTGTGTTGCAGGGAGTAACTAGAGGATCTGGCCGACACTCAGGACTCTGAGGAAAGACCAGACGGACACATAATCAGATGATAACTGCTGCCATTAGTATTGGAACCATTTGCTGGCTGTTGCAGATGTTGATGCAGCACGTATGGGAATGTGATGTCGGTTCTTGAGTCAACTCAATTCAACAATACTCGGATAAAGGCAAGCAAAAATGAACAACGCACAAGTTCGAAATCCATGTACTAAAAAGAACAGAATATGTACGAATGAGAAGCTCAACTGCTGTGATAAACAAAGTGTTATATAGAATATATACTATTGTCTGAGGAAATGCAACCTAAAGACTAAATATCATGGCAGGGCAGACCAGGCCCTAAACCTAGGTCGGCAAGTAGTCTAGGATCGAAGCTCCAACAGGCGGACAGTTAGGGTATTGCGTTGCTGATTCGTCAGCTTCTGCATCTTGTCATGTTCCAGACATATTGTCATGTTCCAGACATATTGTCATGTTCCAGACATATTGTCATGTTCCAGACATCTTGTCATGTTCCAGACATATTGTCATGTTCCAGACATATTGTCATGTTCCAGACATATTGTCATGTTCCAGACATATTGTCATGTTCCAGACATATTGTCATGTTCCAGACATATTGTCATGTTCCAGACATATTGTCATGTTCCAGACATATTGTCATGTTCCAGACATATTGTCATGTTCCAGACATATTGGTGTGACTTTTCCTCTGGGGTAAACTAGGCAGGCGGTAAGGGAGTGATCACACTGCAATAGGCAACATATGGTCTCTACATTTCAGCCCCTGAATGTGTGCTATGACGGGGTTATTATGTGATTTTCTTTAAAGCACAATGTAATAAACTATCCAGTACGTATGTGAAACACGAACAATAAGCAGACAAGCTGAGAAACATCAATTGACAGTGCGCATGTAGTTTCTGAGGTAAATGCAAAGAAGAACGTGTACAGGCAGAAAAACAAATAACGGTGTTCCTCAACAAGGTACTGAAGATCAAAAATTGACTTTGACAAGGTAGAAGTAAACAGTTAAAAATGTTTTGGGCACATTATAAGGAGAAATAAACTGTAAAACGTAGTAATAACTGGCCAATTTGATATGGAAATAGCAAGGGGAAACAAGAGACAATTACGCGGGCTATTCCAAAATCAACCGCCGATTGGCTTGTACAAATAAACCCGTTGCCATAGAGACATCGCTCATTGCTTGCACCACTCGGTAGTCTTTTAGCTCACTACAAATCAGCTTACAGTCGCATTTGTTCAGTGGTTCACGAATCGTACATAGATCATTGTCAAATAGCCTAGCCCAAACAAGACCAAGAGAACTGAGTCAAGATTCTGAAGATCAAGTGAATTGGCAAAACCATCATCCCTCATGTCGTTCGGCATACATAGTGGCCAGACAACCCAGTTGTCAGGGGTTCGAGTCCGCTTTGGCACGGATATTAAATATTGAACTTGGCTGCCAGGTCGACCCAGTCCAAAATGGGTGCCAGGACACCCTTGAGAAGTAAAGGCAGCCGACCTGACACTGACCATAGCACCCACCGAGTGGCCTATACCATATGGGTTTAGCACCACATACCCAATGGGCCTTAACGCGTGCAAAAGGGTCATTTTCTTACTTTTACAATCAGCATGACACCTGATGATGATAACTTTGTTCTATTATATATGCTTCTATCATCTTGTGTTTGATATGTGCAGATCAATGTTTATATGGTGGATGAATATGTCTTTGGCCTATCTCCTTATTGCCCTGGGGAGTCTCCGTGGCGAAGTTGTTACACCACCTATTACCGAAGATTTTGTGAGTTCGATTTCGGACTACATTTTCGGTTTTCTCTGAGATTTCTGGGGGTCGTCACTGAAGCTACGGAGCTCGTGCTTTGTGCAAGGCAGGTCGCCCTCGATTCTCTTCCCTTTAAAAAACCTGTTCATCTTCTTATTTCCCCAGGAGCAACTTAAGTCATTCTATCAAAAGTGGTCCAATTCTACAAAGCCAGGCAATAGTATGATGACTGGTAATACTACACCTTCTGGGTTTATGCCAGGTAGAGGTACGATGACTGGTCCTGGATTTGTGGTAAGTAGTTTCGTGTGTATCTTTGCCTGTTTAGATATTTCTTGTTTGTATGTATCTTTGCCTGTTTATATATTTTCTGTTTGTGTGTATCTTTCTCTGTTTATATATTTTGTTTATTTGTGTGTATATTTGTTTTGTTTATACATTTCGTTTTTGTGTATATCTTTGCCTGCTTAGTATATTTCTTGTTTATGTGTATCTTAATTTGTTTATAAGTGTCTTGTTTGTGTGCGTCTTTGCCTGTTTATATATTTCTTGTTTGTGTGTATCTTTTATTGTTTATATATTACTTGTTTGTGTTATCTTGGCCTGTGTATATATTTCTTGTTTGTGTGTATCTTCTCCTGTTTATACGTTTATTTTCGGTGCGAAATTTTGCGTTTTGTGTGTGTGGATGTGTATGTGTGTGTGAGGTTGTGTATAACTGACTGTGTATAAGTTTATCGTCTGTACGTGTCTTCGACTGCCTCCCGTCCAGTTGCTGACTTGTTCAAATCCTTATCCACGTGAATTTGTAAACATTAACCGTAGCTCCCATCTCGACCCATGGGAACTAAAGCCGACAAGGTGATATCCACTACAGCATCCATCGACATCCAATTGCTTTAACCATATGGATGGAGCCAGCACCTTATACCGAAAATTGGATAAGGCGTTAAAAAGAATCGTTTATCTACCTTTAATTAACGTATCTTTGCCATTGTCTATATTTTTTTACTTGTATATACATCTGCAAGGGGACTTCAATTGAAAAACTACGTTTTAAATTTTGGTGTGAAAATCTTCTGAAAAAGTAAAGAACAAATGCATCATTTTGTCGATTCGGCAGCGGATCGCGTCGCGCTGGTTACTTACGGGGGTAAGTGAACCGATCGTTCAGAAAGTAATGGCAAACTATTGAACGTAAAACTTGCCATGACATCAACAGCAGCTGAAAAATGCTGGTGTTGACTGTAATGTCCTGTAATGCATATGCGAAAAAATAAAAAAAAATAATAAGTCACCACTGCGTTTAATGCAAATCCTCCAGCGCCAATAAAATGCTGGGATTTCTTTAGAGAATATTTAGAGAATTCTCTTTGACGCGTGTGTAATCACTCTGGGGTCACTACTCGGTGTGCCTGTCCCGATCGTGAACAGTCTGTCACAGAATTCACGCCGTGTTGAACCTTCCTACTCCACTCATACACTTGCTAGACTGACATGCGTGCATCACTACTCTGGACGTTCATTCGAAGATGAATTTCTAAAAGTTTTATCTCTGTTCACAGATTAAAACAACAACAACAACAACAACAACAACAACAACAACAACAACAACAACAACAACAACAACAACAACAACAACAACATATAATAGAACGCTGCTCCTTTCTGGTCCATGTAAAAAGTAGAGCAGCCATCTTTAAACTGTCCTTATGAGGTCACTGTGTTCGTCTGTATCGTGATGTCACATGCTGAACACTCTTGACATTCTTTACAACAATATTAACAGATTACAAGACAATGACCACTTTAAAGGTTGATATGTGATGCCCACTGGTACTTATTTGTAACTTTACTGTTTGTATGTAATTACCTGTGATTGCATTTATGATTTGTACGTATCTTTGCCTTGTATAACTGTTTATAATGTGTTTTTGAACGGTCATAATTTATTTGCATAATTCTTTAACGTAGACATCTCTGCCTATTTATAAATGGCTGGCTTTTGGGTTTTTATCTTTGAAAGTTGACACATTTCTTGTATCTATATATATATATATATATATATATATATATATATATATATATATATATATATATATATATATATATATATATATATATATATATATATATATATATACCTAAAAGTTGTATAAAAAAAAAATAAATATAATCTGTATCTTTCAGAACATGTTCCCCAAAATGCAAGAATTTTCTTGGCTGAACGCCACATGGGCCAACATGGCCAAGATCACATGGAGCAGGTTCTACTGGAACCGAACAATAGCCACGGGAGTGACCATTAGAGAGGCCGCCTTTATCCCCAAGTAGATATTAACTGTTTGTTACACTGTGTCGATATATTAACTGTTTGTTACACTGTGTCGATATATTAACTGTTTGTTACAGTCGATATATTAACTATTTGTTACACTGTGTCGATATATTAACTGTTTGTTACACTGTGTCGATATATTAACTGTTTGTTACACTGTGTAGATATTATAACTGTTTGTTACACTGTGTCGATATATTAACTGTTTGTTACACTGTGTCGATATATTAACTGTTTGTTACATCTATATATTAACTGTTTGTTACACTGTGTCGATATATTAACTGTTTGTTACACTGTGTCGATATTATAACTGTTTGTTACACTGTGTCGATATATTAACTGTTTGTTACACTGTGTCGATATATTAATTGTTTGTTACACTGTGTCGATATATTAACTGTTTGTTACACTGTGTCGATATATTAACTGTTTGTTACACTGTGTCGATATATTAACTGGCTTTTACAATGTGTCAATATATTAACTGTTTGTTACACTGTGTAAATATATTAACTGTTTGTTACACTGTGTCGATATATTAACTGTTTGTTACACTGTGTCGATATATTAACTGTTTGTTACACTGTGCCGATATATTAACTGTTTGTTACACTGTGTCGATATATTAACTGTTTGTTACACTGTGTTGATATATTAACTGTTTGTTACAATGTGTCGATATATTAACTGTTTGTTACACTGTGTCGATATAGTAACTGTTTGTTACACTGTGTCGATATATTAACTGTTTGTTACACTGTGTCGATATATTAACTGTTTGTTACACTGTGTCGATATATTAACTGTTTGTTACACTATGTCGATATATTAACTGGCTTTTACAATGTGTCAATATATTAACTGTTTGTTACACTGTGTCGATATATTAACTGTTTGTTACACTGTGTCGATATATTAACCATTTATCACATTATGTTAATGTATTAAGAATTTATCACATTGTGTCGATATACTAACTATTTATCACATCGTGACGATTTATTAATTATTTATCACATTGTGACGATTTATTAACTATTCATCAGATTGTGTGGATATAATAAATAGTTATCACATTTTGTCGATACATTAACTATTTATCACATTATACAGATAATATTTACTATTTGTAACATTGTATTGCCGGTCTCTCTGGCTGTGGGGTTACAACACTTTCTCTCTGTAATCCCGTTTATCACGCAGAGTCTCGCAGCGGAGCGAGAACTGAGGTGGTTCGACCCCCGCTCGTGACTTGCGGATACTGAGCCGGCCGCTCAGAAAGCAATGGCAAACTACTGAGCGTAATCTTGCCAAGAGATCAACAGACAGCTGAAAGATGCTGCTGTTGACAGCTAAGTCCTGTAAAAGGATACGCAAAAAAAAAAAAAAAAAAAACATTTAAAACATTGTATTGATATATAAACTGTTTACGACATTACGTCGGTTATAAAATATTTATGCCATTGCATCCATATAGTAACTATTTAAGACATTGCGCGGATAATTAACTAATTATGACATTTAATTTGATATATTTACTATTTATGACATTCTATTGATATATTGACTGTTTATGATATTCACGTGATATATTAGCTATTTATGACATTCCATTCATATACTGACTATTTGTGACATTCCATTTTTATACTGACTAATGTTTACATTCCATTTGATATATTGACTATTTATGATCTTCCATTTGATATATTGATAATTTATGACACAGATATCTTTTAACTATTTCTGATTCCCTTTGGCAACAGTGGCAGCGATGTTATCGTGTTTAGAGCCGAAGTCATGTCCCTGAAGAAGAGAAACGTCATTTCATGTACCAGCGTTTTCGACGCCACAAACAGCACTGCTGTAAGTACATCATTTAAACATCACTGCTGTAAATACAACATTTAAACAGCACTGCTGTAGTATACATCATTTACACACAGTATGAATATAATTAGTGGAACTGCGGTAAAACTGTGGAAATCTAAAGAATATAAAATAACACTATTACGAAAAACATAGTATGATTGCAGACACTAGCCTTCATCAGCAAACAAATACATTAAAATACACGAAATATAATCGCGAAGAAGACGACCCTCCAGTGACTACATTAAGGCATAAGCACGGGATGAGAAGAATGAAAAAATGAGAACAATGAAGAGGAAATAAATAAAAAAAACTGAAAAAAATGTGCTACTTCTCTCAGAATGGCAGGCTGTGCATTTAAACAGCACTGATGTAGTACAGCCGGTCTCTCTGGCCGAGGAGTTACAACACTTTCTCCGTAATCCCGTTTATCACGCAGAGTCTCGTAGCGGGGCGAGAGCTGGGAGCGGTTCGATCCCCGCTGGTGACTTGCGGGATAACTGAGCCGGCCGCTCAGAAAGCAATGGCAAACTACTGAGCGTAATCTTGCCAAGAGATCAACATGCAGCTGAGGGATGCTGATGTTGACAGCGATGTCCTGTAAAGGATATGCAAAAACAAACAAACAAACATGTAGTACAGCACTTACACATTAGATATATGCACGGGAGTCAGCCGAGTTATACAGTGGCACGCGGCGACTCCCTGGCCAAGTACAGCACTTACACACTAGATATATGCACGGGAGTCAGCAGGTTATACAGTGGCACGCGGTTGTAGTACAGCACTTACACACTAGATATATGCACGGGAGTCAGCAGGTTATACAGTGGCACGCGGTTGTAGTACAGCACTTACACACTAGATATATGCACGGGAGTCAGCCGAGTTATACAGTGGCACGCGGCGACTCCCTGGCCAAGTACAGCACATACACACTAGATATATGCACGGGAGTCAGCAGGTTATACAGTGGCACGCGGCGACTCCCTGGCCAAGTACAGCACTTACACACTAGATATATGCACGGGAGCCAGCAGGTTATACAGTGGCACGCGGCGACTCCCTGGCCAACTACAGCACTTACACACTAAATATATGCACGGGAGCCAGCAGGTTATACAGTGGCACGCGGTTGTAGTACAGCACTTACACACTAGATATATGCACGGGAGCCAGCAGGTTATACAGTGGCACGCGGTTGTAGTACAGCACTTAAAATGTTTTGCGTATCCTTTTACAGGACTTAGCTGTCAACAGCAGCATCTTTCAGCTGTCTGTTGATCTCTTGGCAAGATTACGCTCAGTAGTTTGCCATTGCTTTCTGAGCGGCCGGCTCAGTATCCGCAAGTCACGAGCGGGGGTCGAACCACCTCAGTTCTCGCTCCGCTGCGAGACTCTGCGTGATAAACGGGATTACAGAGAGAAAGTGTTGTAACCCCACAGCCAGAGAGACCGGCAGTACAGCACTTACACACTAGATATATGCACGGGAGTCAGCAGGTTATACAGTGGCACGCGGTTGTAGTACAGCACTTACACACTAGATATATGCACGGGAGTCAGCCGAGTTATACAGTGGCACGCGGCGACTCCCTGGCCAAGTACAGTACATACACACTAGATATATGCACGGGAGCCAGCAGATTATACAGTGGCACGCGGCGACTCCCTGGCCAAGTACAGCACTTACACACTAGATATATGCACGGGAGTCAGCAGGTTATACAGTGGCACGCGGTTGTAGTACAGCACTTACACACTAGATATATGCACGGGAGTCAGCAGGTTATACAGTGGCACGCGGTTGTAGTACAGCACTTATACACTAGATATATGCACGGGAGCCAGCAGATTATACAGTGGCACGCGGCGACTCCCTGGCCAAGTACAGCACTTACACACTAGATATATGCACGGGAGCCAGCAGATTATACAGTGGCACGCGGCGACTCCCTGGCCAAGTACAGCACTTACACACTAGATATATGCACGGGAGTCAGCAGATTATACAGTGGCAAGCGGTTGTAGTACAGCACTTACACACTAGATATATGCACGGGAGTCAGCAGGTTATACAGTGGCACGCGGCGACTCCCTGGCCAAGTACAGTACATACACACTAGATATATGCACGGGAGTCAGCAGGTTATACAGTGGCACGCGGTTGTAGTACAGCACTTACACACTAGATATATGCACGGGAGCCAGCAGATTATACAGTGGCACGCGGCGACTCCCTGGCCAAGTACAGCACTTACACATTAGATATATGCACGGGAGTCAGCCGAGTTATACAGTGGCACGCGGCGACTCCCTGGCCAAGTACAGCACTTACACACTAGATATATGCACGGGAGTCAGCAGATTATACAGTGGCACGCGGCGACTCCCTGGCCAAGTACAGCACTTACACACTAGATATATGCACGGGAGTCAGCAGGTTATACAGTGGCACGCGGCAGTAGTACAGCACATACACACTAGATATATGCACGGGAGCCAGCAGATTATACAGTGGTACGCGGCGACTCCCTGGCCAAGCGATGACACCACCACCCTCGCTTTCTGAAAGTTATGGGTTCGATTCCGGCCTACGTCTTTTGGTTAACGAGTAGCATTTTCCGAGTCTCCTAGGGGTCGGTGCTGGAGGTATGGAGTTCGTGCTTTGTGCGACGCATTAGGCAGGCCGCCCGGCTAAACAAGACTCGCCCATATGGGATAAAACTCGGTGCTATGAAATCGACCGTCTTGCCTTTAATATCCAATTTTTTATACAGTATTAATTCCATCTGGATGGATGCATCCAAAAGAGCTGATTAATTAGGCTTAAACTTGAGAGCTAGTTAAGCAACTATTTGGGATTCATCCATCCAGCGGGAATCAATACTGTTGTAGTTACTACTGTATAACTCTGCCGACTCCCCTCTATATATCCGTATCTGTTTGCACACCTTCGACTCCACATTTTCTTATTTGGCACTTTTCATAACTGATCCTCTGCGCTGCCTTCCTAAAAACGGAGCATGCGCATGACGTAACAACGTTTGATACGAAAACTTGTTCTGGTTACGTTATAATTTTCTAATCTCATGTTTTTCTTTAGATCTGTTTGTGTTGTTCCTGATGAAGAACACTAACATCGAAACGTTGTGTTATGATGTTATTTATTGTTATCTTATTTTAACGTCATTATTATCATATGCACTACTGACGAGCACAAATGAGGGCGAAACTCGAGTATAGTGCTTCCATATTGACGTGGATAGGCCTTAGGTTCATACCAGAATGCGATCGGCGTTGCCAGTAGTGGGTTGTGCTCAATATTTAAATTTCAAATCCCGAAACAACCACATAATCAATTATTATCATTGTTATTTTCCACATTGTGATTTTCATTTGCCGGATTTTCTACCGATGTAAGGTATGAACACTGTGTTTGTTTTTTATCTCTTACCTTTCCCCAGGAGTCACAAATACCTAACTGTTTTCAATTTGTATTAATAACAGCGATCGGGAAACTAAACAGATTACGCATACAAATATTTATTAATTACACTTTGTTTTCTCTAGATCGTAACATATGTTCCTGACAATATGTTGGCACCATGTTTATTGTCCGACACTGATCTAACGTTCAATGAACTGAAAGAAGATCTGGCGACTCAAAACGTTAGTAATTTGTGTTGTCACTGTCTCATCATCACAATTATCACAATTTTATCATCATCGTTAATACCATCATCACTATCTTATCAACCTCGTTAATACTATCATAACTATCTTATCATCATCATCATCATCATCATCATCATCATCATCATCATAATCATCATCATCATCATCATCATCATCATCATCATCCACTTCTGCCGTCAAGCGCCGTGGGGAGGAATAATATGCGCTCCAGCGCCCGGTGGGCGGCATTGGATAGTGTCATTCCGTGTGATTGTACAATGTCTTTGATGTCGTCAATACATTTTCTTCTTTGGACGTCCTCTTGGTCTCGTCGCAGATGATCTTTGATGTAGAGCCAGTGATGGTAGTTGATGGTGTTGCATTCTAACGACATGGCCAAACCACTTGATCTCTCTTTCAATAAATGTGGCACAAGGTGTTGATCCCACTGTGTGTCTAATAACAGCATTTCTTACTCGGTCTCGGATTGTTAGGTTGGCAGCTCTCCTCAGGCACCTCATCTCACAGGTGTTGATTTTGCGAAAGTGTGATTTGGATAAAGTCCAAGATAGAGATCGGTAGCAAAGGGTTGGTGTGATTATGCTGTTTATTATCTTTTGCGGACATGGGTATATTTGGATGTGGCAGTAAGAGAGATAGTTGGTTTGTAAGTGCACTAGCTTTTTGACATCTGATTTCGATTTCTCTGTCCAATATGCCATCTTCTGTGATCATACTTCCACGATATTTGAATTCTTTAACTTGTTTCAGAGTTGTGCTATTTATCTGTATACTTAGTGGACCAGGCGCACTGCTAACCTGCATTACTTCGGTTTTAGCTGTATTTATGCTGACATTGTATCTGCTGTATTTTGAACTCAAATTATTAATATGATTTTGTAGTCTGCCCTCATCGCTATAAAACAGGCATGATCGTCTGCATTTATTCATTTATTTCCCATGAATCAGTTGTTTCATCTGGAGTAAAGAGTTCTAAATTTTCTGAAGCTGTTCTGTCAAGGCTTGCTTCTTTGGATATTCTGTCGATGTAGATATTACATGGCAGAGGAGAGAGCACACATCCCTGCCTCACTCCTGTATTGACTGTGAACATATCTGATATACCTTCCTGTGTTCTTACTGCACTTCGGCTCGAGTGGTACAAGGCTATGATGTTTTCTAGCAATTACCCTTGTATCCCATAGTCTTCAAGGATGGTCTATAATTTGTATCTGTCTACTCTATCGAAAGCCTTTTCCTTATTTACAAACACAATTTTCTGCTGGTCACCATATTCGATAGTTATTTCACATATTTGTCTAAGTGTAAATAGTGCATCAGTGCAACTTTTACCTTTCCGAAAACCGAATTGTACTTTGTTTAACTGTTGTTCAACTATGGGCTCTTTGTTCCGATAGTTTTGCGTACATTTTCCCTATATAGCTCAGGAGTGGTATACCTCTGTATGTTTCGCACTCTCTCGTGTTGCCTGTCTTTTTCCAATTTGGTACTATTATTGTCTGCTGCCAGTCATCTGGAACTTTTATTTCTTCTCATGCTATATTAAAACAGTCTTGTTAGCCATTTAACTCCTGTTTCCCCACAGGCCTGAATAGCTTCTGTGGTTATTCCATCTGGACCTGCGTGAACAAGTATTTTCATGTAAATTTCCGTTCACTGGGCAATGAAATTTCGGAAGACAGCACGAAATAAAACAAAGAACACAATGACCCTGGTATAGTCCTTCTGTCCAAGTGAGAGAACACATTTGACGATATATAATATTCGGCATTGAATCAGTTAATAACCAGACGAAGACCAGATGTTTACCCATAATATCCCATTCTAGAACTTAACATGAAGAGTAAACCAACAGTTGCCACACCGTACAGGACACTATAGATTTGAAACTATATGTGGTGGAACAGATAAATCATCAAGGCGTGAGGAGAATAATTCGGCAGAGGGTGACCAAATGATCTGATAGTAATTTATGATTTTTAAATTTAAATTATATGTATCAATTTATACGTTACTCATGTATTTCCTTGTACTGGACTTGACACGTGTGTGGTAGAATACTGCTTGTATTAAGACATTATCAGCACAGTCCACTATCACCTTCGCTAACCCAATGCGCCGTAAGGCGGATCAATTGCTCCGTTGTTTCTACATCTAACCCGCACCAATACGTCGTAAGGCGGATCAAGTGTTCCGTTGTTTCTACATCTAACCCGCACCAATACGTCGTAAGGCGGATCAAGTGTTCCGTTGTTTCTACATCTAACCCACACCAATACGTCGTAAGGCGGATCAAGTGTTCTGTTGTTTCTACATCTAACCCGCACCAATACGTCGTAAGGCGGATCAAGTGCTCTGTTGTTTCTACATCTAACCCGCACCAATACGTCGTAAGGCGGATCAAGTGCTCTGTTGTTTCTACATCTAACCCGCACCAATACGTCGTAAGGCGGATCAAGTGCTCTGTTGTTTCTACATCTAACCCGCACCAATACGTCGTAAGGCGGATCAGGTGTTCCGTTGTTTCTGCATCTAACCCGCACCAATACGCCGTAAGGCGGATCAAGTGTTCCGTTGTTTCTACATCTAACCCGCACCAATACGCCGTAAGGCGGATCAAGTGTTCCGTTGTTTCTACATCTAACCCGCACCAATACGTCGTAAGGCGGATCACGTGTTCCGTTGTTTCTACATCTAACGCGCACCAATGTGCCGGCGTTGTGCCGATGGAGTTACGGGCGCAGTTCATAATCCCGCATACCACGTTCGAAACATTGCTGCGGGCGATTTGGCAACAGACCGCCTAGCGTTTATTTCATACAATGATATGCGTGACGGTCATTCAGAAATCAATGTCAAACAACTGAACGTAAACTCGCCAAGAAATCACAAACACCCAACAACTGCTGGTGTTGATTGCTGTAAAGGATATGCAACTAACTGACCAAGGTGTACGAAAGGAGTCCTTTATTTTGTTCACTCTTTCTTACAAACTCACCATGATCTTCATAACGTAATTGTCTACAGGGCTCTCACGTGACTAGGGACAGTAAGAAGTCATTGTATGTCAGCGCCTCACCACTGACCAGCGAGGAGGCCGACGCTCTGAAGGAGTCCAACCCATCTGTCCGTATGGCTTGTGCCTTCAGACCCATCCACCGCGTAAGACCCAATGAGGGTGAGTGTCAGTGTATAAACGTGTCAGTGTATAAACGTGTCAGTGTATAAATGTGTCAGTGTATAGACGTGTCAGTTTATGAGTGTGGCAGTGTATAAGCGTATCAGTTTATAAGCTTGTTGCTACATACACGTGTCAGTGAATAAACGTGTCAGTGTATAAACGTGTCAGTTTATAAGCTGTCACTGTATAAACGTGTCAGTGTATAAACATGTCAGTGTATAAACGTGTCAACACATAAATCTGAGGAGTGTCCGTCTGTTCTTCCGACTGTCTGTCTGTATTTCTTTATGTCTGTGAGTCTAGCTGTCTGTCTGTCTATGTAAAAGATCGGTCGTAGGTTAGCAGCTTTCATAAGTGAAGCAGAATATATATTTTCGCTGCAACCTACCATGAATATCGTAAGATACGTCTTATGAGAGTTGGTATAGAGTTGAATCACATCTCTCCGTCCCCATCTTCAACAGTCAGAGACGAATCTCAATACTGATGGTACAATCTGCAGTCGTATTATGTGTCCGCCTGGCCTTTCCAGGGGGAACTGCAATTACCTCTTCCCACGACGCCTGACGGCATAAGTAGAAGACAACAAACATATCAACAACAACATAATCGACAACAACAGCATCGACAACAACAACATCGACAACAACAACTACATCGACATCAACCACATCGACAACAACAACATCGACAACAAGAACATCGACAACAATACCATCGACAACAAGAACATAGACAACAACAACATCGACCACAACAATAACTACATCGACAACAACAGCATCGACAACAACATCAACAACAACAAAATCGACAACAACAAAAACATCGACAACAACAACGGCGACAACATCAAGCACATCGACAACAACAACAACATCGACAACAACAACAACATCGACAACAACAACATCAACAACAACAATGATGGTGTATTTGTTCTTCCACAATATACGCATGATCCCAAAGGGCCTTGGTCACATCTGCCTTGCATCAGACACAGAAAAGTCCCCCATATATAAGACAGCAACATATCTACAGTAGAACTGGCCCAAAATATTATTTTTTATAAATTTGAGTTATTCTAGAAACTAGAATTAAATGTTTTTCACTGCTCAAAGGAGAATACAGATGAGAAAGGCAGGGTTGTGAGAATAAAATTAATTCCATATTATTTACAGGACGCCGCAGTCAACCTTAGCATACTCTGGATGTTTGTTGTTTCTTTGCAAGTTTACGTTCAGTAGTTTGCCATTGCTTTTTTAACGACGGGCACCCATACCATTGTATGGATACTAACGCAATGCGGTCTGCTGCCAAATCGCTCGCAGGTGTGTTTCGAACGCGGTATGCGGGATTACGAATTGCGTTCATAACACCTTCGTCAATGAACCGGTGATCACATATAGACGTTTACTGGAATAAATAGAAATGAGAACAATTAGATGCTTTGCCAAATATAGATGTTTAATTAAATAAATACAATGACAGAAAAAGAGAAAAGAAAAATCACAACAGAAATGAGATTCCTGAGAAGATTACACAATGTATTAAGAAGAGAGACGATCAGAAATGAAGAAATCAGGATTAAAGTGGGGGGTAATAGCAGCGCTAGATTTTATTCGAAGGCAGCAAGTCAAATGGTTTCGCCATGCAACTAGGCTACCAACTAACAGTATACCACAACAAGCAATGATATTGAGACCTAATGGAAGCAGACGAAGAGGCCGACCACGTAAACGATGGACAGAGGGAATAACAGAGTCCATGGCAATAACGATAAATGAAGCCCATTAACAGGAACTCTTTCTACTTCAACTCGACACCACAAGGTACAAGAGGAATATGATGAGATTAGATGAGAATGAAATACATAAATATGAAAAAGAGAATGTGCTGTCTCAAAGTATAAACAATTAATGAAATAACTACGAATGAAAATTTAAAAAAAAAGATTCTTTGACCAAATAAAGATATTTAATGAAATAAACAACACCATTTCTTTCTTACTTCTCGGGAAAAGATCAAAAGCAAAGAGATAAATACCTTGACATCTTCGCCAGGTGGCATAATCGAGACAGGAACATATCTGCCACATTACACTGGTGATCGTGTGTGATGTCAAACCATGATCGCCCACGCCCATCGGCATGACAAATGATAATGATGATGACGAAAGAAAAGTGATTACTGTCTTGTCAAATGTGCATTCTTTGTGAATAACTGACTTTGATCCTCTCTTTTCTCCACAGCTAGCGACGAACCGGCCAACAGGGGCACAACAGTACAGGCACTCATTGTGGCTCCAGATTCAGTATTGGAGTTATTATTCCACATCGACATCTTCCTGCAACGTTTTGATCTTGCTCATCTTGAAAAACCAGCGTTACCATAATGTCAAAGAAGACCAGAAGAAGACAGAGTCTTAAGTAAAGGTCACAGGCGTACAGTTTAGACATTAACTCTTAATGATCGAAGAATATTTGAAGCCAGATAATTGATAGCCATTAGAGGTCGTTACTTTTTGTTTCGTTTATCGTCTAGTTATACATTATAAGAGCTTCCATTACACCAATGTATTACTTAAATAACAAGAATATCTATAAAAAAAATGCTTTGCAGGAAGGTACGATCAACCCCAGATTTAGTTACTAGGCAATCTTACGTACAGTTGGTTGTGAAAACACACATGGCTGAAGTAATGGGGTATTCTAGTACTAAACGATGTTTCCAAATTACTTGGATATCGCATTGTGAGTTTTCGTTCCTCTTAGTTAAGTTAATTGTATGTCTTTTTACAGAACGTTCAGATTAACCTAAACTTCAAGTTTACTTACTAAGCAATCTTACGTACAGTTAGTTGTTGTGGGGGGGGGGGGGGGGGCGCACCTGGTTGAAGTAATGTGGTATTCAAGTGTTATAAGATGCTTCCAAATGCCTTGGATATTGCATTGTGATTTTCTTTCATTTTAGTTAATTAGTTGTGTGTCGTTTTTATTGCAGGACGCTGCAATCAACCCCAGCATTAATTGTAATTTACAAGTAAGTCAAGTAAAGGACCCCTTTAGCACCCTTTGAGGCGTAATGCTTATATGGTGCCAGTCCCAAACTGTTATATTAACCAATCGGAACTGGATACTGCCGTCAAAACGGCATATCAAACCGGCCAGCTTTATTTCCCATGACATTTTCTCATACCCATATTAGGCTGGGTCACCAAGAAGAAAAGGTTAATTAACACACAAAAAATGTTTCATTTAAAAAAAAAAAATGATAGGTTAAGGGATTACGAATGCAGTTTGTAATCCCGCACACTGATTTCGAAAAACAGCTGCGGGAGATTTGGAAGCAAACCACCAGCGTTGGTTTTCATATAATGGTATGAGTCCCAGTTGTAGAAAACAATGGCAAACTAAGGAAGTCAAAACTGATCAAGAAAACGCAAACAGACACAATATGCTGCTGTTGATTGCGACGTCCTGTAAAAAATATGCAATTAATTTAAGTTAGATTTACAAACAGAGAAATTTCCACCAGAGAGACGAATGGAGACGGATTGTATCTGCAGCAAAGAACCTCAATGGCTCGGAACGCTGAAGAAGAAGAAGAAGATTTACAAATAAACGAAAAATGTGTTCTCATGTCTTTACTGACCTTGTTGATTCTGTGACTTAAAGACGCTTCATTTTACTTTGTGAGGGAAATTCACTAGCTTTTGTTAATATTACATCAGCAAATAAATTTTCCTGGCTACTTTCTCCTATCTTTAAAATGGCTATCCTCCATGCTCGACTATTACAGGTTTCTGCTTAGTGGCAAATTTAAAATAACCACAGGAACATTAAAACAGAATAAAACACATTCAAGAGCTTATTTTGTGTGTGTGTGGTGTAGATAAATGTAAATTTATTTAAGGAAAAAGTTTGCAGTTGTTTTAATATTTTATCTTAATTAACACGTACATTTTAACGCAATTGCAACTGAAAGCAAGCATGATGATCTATAATGATGATGATGTTAATGGTGATGATGATGATGATAATAATAATAATAATAATAATAATAATAATAATAATAATAATAATAATGTGAAACAATAATTAAGAAAGTATACTATACACAATTAGGAAAAGCTTGGATACATGTGGTTCATGAGATGAATATTGCGAATTCCTTGGACTGTCAGAGCAACTAACAACGAATGTCTGAAAGAGGCTAATGAAACTAAATATTATATATAATAATGTGAAAGAGACAAACCGCTCTGTTTGGTCATGTGATGAGAAGAAAGGCATTGGAGAATATCGTGACGACTGGAAAGGTCAAGGGGAAGAGAGGGAGAGGTAGACCAAGAGAAATGATGCTGGATGGATTGAGACGGAGGTATGGAGAAATATCATCAACAGAGTTGATCCAGAAAACAAATAACCGAGAGAGACGTGGGTGATGATGATGTGTGTAGAAATACTGGCATAAGTTATTTAATGTTATTGAAATCAGTCTCAATGTTTATATTTTTGGCGATTATAAAAATGTTGATAAAGTTTGCCTGTAAAACAAAAAGTCTTTTTTCTCTAAATAAATTTGGCATCAAATGTTCTTGTAGTGTGTTATTTGATTGTTGGGTCGCAATGTGTATTCTGTGTGTGTTAATTTTACGTGTGGCTTGTTGAATGATATCGTTGTGAAGGTATTTTCTTCATTGTAAGTGTTTATTTGTTTGTTTTGTGTTCGCTTGCTGTGAACTTAAGTGTCTCGGTGGGAGTCTCCGTGGCGAAGTGGTAAAGCCGTCTGACTCAGGATCCGAAGGTTTTGGGGTAGATTTCAAACCGCGTCCTTCGGTACATGAGTGCATTTTTTCGGAGACTCCTGAGGGTCGTCCCTGGAGCTACGGAGTTCGTGCTTTGTGCGACGCTTTTCGGCAGTTCGCTGCGGAAAGAGACCGAGCCATATGGGATAAAAACCCGGTGCAGTGAAGTCGACCCTGTCGACTTATTAGAGACTTTTTTAAAGGGAAGTTAAATGTAGTCCATACAGGCAATGCTATCTCTGATAGAAGCCTCGTCTAGGGAGTACACTGGACTGATGTTGGCGTGTGGATTATCTTTTACTTCTTCTTTCGTTCGCTTGCAATGTGTCAATAACTGCAATGTTGTTTCTTGTCTGAACTTAACTGCCCCTTTTTTTTAGTTCACTAAGTGGTTTATATAGTTTATCTTCCATGTTTTGTATGTAGGCCAGAAGGTTGGTCTATATATGTCATATTTTGGGCAGTGTTGGCGTATGTCATCTGCTGTCTGCAGCGCAAATCCACACGTGCATACGGCTGCCTGATCAATCTTGAGATTTGTTTACATGTTGTTGCGTAGTCTATTGTTTCCGGTTTTGAGGCGCAGAATAATGATTTAATCTGGTCTGTCCATACAGTGGTAGTCGACTTGACAGGTTTTGGTGGCTTTCTGGAGGATTTGATAATTCTATCAGCGTTTTCTATTACAGTTGACTCTCGCCATCAGAATAATCCAATAATATTACGTAAGCAAGTCAAGTCGAGAAGTCAACATTTTAGTCCAACTGACCGGCGTAGGAGATGAACCCACTACCCTGGCATCAGTACATCGGAAGTTCAAGAGCGAGCTCTTTTATCCTTTCAGCCACGCCGACCTCCATGGTATGTGTGATTCTTCCCGTGTGTTACCGGGCCCAAAAGAGAAAGTAAAGAATAGTAACACTGGACACATCCTGTGCATGTCGTTATAGGCTGATAAAGAGGGTTGGTCTGCGACTGTCTAGCTCAGGCCGTAGGAAAGCAAGTCAACATTCAGTTAGTTAGTTAGTTAGTTAGTTAGTTAGTCAACAGATCATCCTCATTGCACATCGAACAATTCAGTCCATAAGTGCTCGGATCCCCTCCTCAGCAAATCCCATAGCGCATAGGGGCTCACGACACCAGTTTTGTGTTGGTTTATTCTTCTTCTTTGGCTTCCTGTGTAGTGTTCTTGTTTGGCCACACCTATTTAACTTGCTGTTCTCGCAGCCTGACCATGGTTGTAGACTCACAGTCGGTTGGCGAAGATTAGTTTCATTTCCGTGCCAGGACATGCAGGTGTACAAGGAAATGAGCAGGCTGAGAGGCTTGCAGGTAGGGCTGCTATGGAAGGCGGACGAGCCATGGACTAGGCAGACAATCTGAATGCTCTAAGAGAAGTAAGTCGTTTACGAGAACCAAGTCAACATTTAATCAGCCACGACTGATATACACAGGGGTTGGCATACTTCGTTATGGACCTATACTGCACCAGGAGGAGAGGAAGAAGGAGGCGGAGGAGAGAAAAGAAAAGAAGAAGAAGAGAAGAAGAAGAAGAAGAAGAGAGAAGAAGAAGAAGAAGAAGAAGAAGAAGAAGAAGAAGAAGAAGAAGAAGGTGGAAGAGGGGGAGGAGGAGGAGGAGAAAATCAGAAGAAGAAGAAGAAGAAGAAGAAGAAGAAGAAGAAGAAGAAGAAGAAGAAGAAGAGAAGAAGAAGAGGAGGGGAGGAGGAGGAGGAGGGAGGAGGAGGAGAATAAGAAGAAGAAGAAAAAAGAATCTAGGTTGCATGCATGTCCGTTACAAGTTGTGTCTATGAACACGAAAGGTCTCTGTGGCTAAATGATTATGCCGTCTGCCTCAAGCTCCGAAAGTCCTGAGTTTATTCCAAGGACTGCATCGTTCAGTGACACCTGAGGGTCATCGCTGGAGCTACGGAGTTCGTGCTTTGGGTGATTCTCTCGACAAGTCGTTCGGCAATGATTGAAAACACACTGTGTACAGTTTTTCGAACTCTTCTCGCAGAACTGTTTCAAAACCCACACGCAGACATGTTTCAAAACCCACTCTGTAAAGTGTCTCAAACCCCTGCTCATAGAATTGTTTCAAAACTCATTCGGAAACGTGTCTATAAACCCACACGCAGAAATATTTCAAAACCGTTTCGAAGACATTTCTAAAAACTACCTGAAAAAAAAAGTGTTTCACATCACACTCGCAGAAGTATTTTTTTTCTTCAAAACCAAAACATGTCTGAGAAGCGTTAAAAAAAAAAACGAAGATGAAAATAAGTATATGGAACAACATGAACTCTTTTCCTACTGTCAAAGTTGCGTTGCCCTGACACATACGATAAAACAATCAAATGCATTCTAAGAAATGTTACCTCGTTGTAAATTTGAACAATAAAGAAGTGAACAAAAGATGACAGGCATATTTCTCTTATCTTGTCAAGTGCATACTGCAGACATGAATCAGCGTAGAAATAAGCTGAATTAAACCAGGAACCCCATATTGTGTTAGCAATTTCGGGCAGCACAAATGGAAGCCTAGAAGTCTTAACCTAGTTCGGGGAAATGCAACCTACAGACTAAAAGTCATGGCAGGGCAGACCAGGCTCTAAGCCTTGGTCGGCGGTTGGTCTAGGATGGAAGCTCCGACAGGTGGACACTTAGAGCATCGCTTGCTGATCACCCAGCTTCTGCAGCTGTTTCAGAAGTATTGGCTTTACTTTTCCTATGGAGTAAACTAGACCGGCCGAAAGAGGCTGTATGCTGCAAGGGCAACACATTGTCTTTACAATTTAGCCCAGGCTTTGTACTATGGAGAGGTATATCTCCAACCCTGGTCCCCGCCATGGGTTGTAATTACTATGCCGGTTTTGTAGCACAATGTAACAACCTATCGTCTGTCAAAACGGCCAGATGCCAGTGAGTGTGTGAGAATTAAGCAAAATTAAATCAATAGCCAGTATGGAGACACAGACATTCACCCAGGCATGCCTTTCCAGCGACTCAATGAGTATGCTCAGGGACATCGAGATGGGCGGGTCACGAAGAAAATGGTGGAGTCTCTGAGGAGCCCAGTGATGAAAATATTAACTTCCTTTATATGCCAGGCTACGCAAAAGTAAGAAGAAACACACATGCTTATAGGCTTCCGAGCCGGGCTACTGTGCAAAGCGGACAAGCATTGGATCCGGCTGATGTTGTGAATGCCTTCACAGAGGCGAGGCGATTAAACGAATCAAGAGATGAATGTGAAAATACACGTTTGACCACACTGCAAGGGTATGAATGCCAGTCGTTCAGAAAGCAATGGAAAACTACTGAACGTAAACCTGACAAGAAATCACAAACAGTCAAACAATGCTGGGACTGACTGCGATGTAAGAGATATGCAACTAAAGTTTAGGCGTTTGTGTTATATGGGGCTATCGCCAAATGTGTGTGGACCAGTTGGCAACCGGTGGGGAGTAAGATCAACACACAGAAAGCAATGGTCAACGATTGAACTTTAAATTGTCTACACAGTTACATTCATTCATTCATTCATCCATCCATTCATTCATTCATTCATTCATTAGTATGTCCTTTGCAGAACCTCGCTCCCATAACAACCTTCCGGAGAACTTCTTGACCACAAGCAAGATGCCCTGCGTCCGATTCACCTATCTGAAGATCATCTGCTACTTCCTGCACCCATCTTTTCTTTGGCCTTCCCCTTCCTCTCTTTCCGGGAATATACCTCTACATTATTGTTCTCTCCAAACTCTCATGACGTTTCAAAATTCAGAATAGCCGAAGTAAAAGTAGCAGTTCACAAAACGATGAAGAATATTCTCTGCAATTTATCTTTTTCTAACGAGGCGGGGAAAAGAGTTCTCAAGAGCCATATTGAGTCAATCCAGATTTACGGAAGCCAATCATTGACAATTAGAAGACAAGTAGAAGCGGCGGAGATGTGATTTAATAGAAGAATGATAGAAACACAGTCGACGGAGAGAAAGACCAATGAAGATATATTGAAAGAAGTTAACTCACAAAGAGAACTGGCTACTCGCATCAGACGATGACAGTCCACACTCTTTGGGTATGTAATGAGGAGGGGAAAGTTGTTGTATTTCGTCACAACGGGAAAGCTGTAAGAGAAGAGAGGCAGGGGAGACTAAGACAGAAAATGTTGGAAAGTTTGACGTCATGGCATGACAGAACGTCCGTATCAGAAATGATTGGATGCAGGCGAGACAGACGGCTGTGGATATACACGATCACCAACGCCAGACGGCATGAACTATAAGAAACATTAACTAAGAGTAAACATTACCTCCTTCCTCCTCCCCGGATAAAGGGTAGCAAAAAAGAAAAGGAAACATCAATCATAGGAAATTGTGAGATATTTTTTAAACAAAAAGTGGGGAATTATGTTCCCATTTCTAAGATGCCCCTGACAAAAAAAAAAAAAAAACTATTCTGAAACATGTATCGAATTAACTAATGTTTATTAAAGTATCACTTTACCTGGACATTTAGTGCATAACAAGCCATCATCATCATCATGTGCCATACTGGTAAGCATGGACAGTTATGCTTCGCCATCTCACGCTATCAACAGCGTCGTGGATCAGCTCAGTGTTCTTGTCCGATCCATACCATGTGACCAAGCCATCTAGATATCTACTTCTCTGCCTTTCTCTTTTTCTTTCTCATCAATCTTGCCAGTTGTGACCAAGTTCTAAAGTTTATTTCTTCTCAATCGTGACAAAACAAATTTAAGTGTCTTTGTCTAATTTCTCTAATCAATTTGCGGTTTTCATTTTCCTCTTTTAGGACTCGCTCATCGGTTTTTTTCATGGTAGTCTTTGCAAAGCAGTCAGGTAAGTGATTAACGAAGTAGTTGTTTTGAGTGAGCATAACAAGCGAGGGATCGGCGTGGCGGAGAGGCTATCACGCTCGAGCTCAAACTTCCTCTTTTTTAACGGCGGGTTAGTAGACTCAAATTATATGTTAAACACTGGACTTAAAAGTTTATTTATGTTTCAGAAAGCATTGAGAAACCTGTAGTTAGTTGTGTGCCTTTACAGTACGCCAGAATCAACCCCATAATTTGTTTTTGTCGCGTTCACTGTTTTGGCTTTGAATTCAAGCATAGTCCATACACGTGATAATACAATACTTCTAGTAGCACTGGACTGATTTTTGCGTGTAGATTAGCTTTCTCTATTACAGTGTCCCTCGCCATCAGGCGAACTCACTCCGATTTCTGTGGTACTTGTAATTTGCGTCCTCAATTCAAGGACGAGAAGTAAACATTTTAGTGCAATTGACCGCTGTAGGGGTTGAACCCCCTACCTCGGCATTAGCAATCCGAAAGTGTAAGAGCGAGCGATCTTATCCATTTGGCCATATTGACCTCCTTGGCTGATTGTGATTTATTAGGGAGTTTATACGTTAAGTAGTTTGCCATTGCTTTCTGACCAACCACCGCTGATACTATCGAAATCAACGCGGCCTGCTTCCAAATCATCATTCGTTGATTTCGAACCTTCGCCTCCGTATTTCGGGTAATTCACTGCCTCTAAGCCACACGCCGGCCACTAGCAAACTACTGAATGTAACAGGGTGTCCAGATGGTCATGCGTCGATGCACACTTGTTCCTGCAGTCGTGCACTGTCGTCATTTGGAGGTGACAGGTTCGAATCCCGGTCGGTAACTATAGTTTTACATTACTATGTTGTCTAGTGTGTCCTCTACTCTCTACTTATTTCTTCTTCTTCTTCTATGAGCACAAAACAATACATATGTGTTTATTTATGTACTGGCCCCTTGTTGTCTCGATAGACGATAACTTGTTATATTGTGCTTCAAGCAATCAGGTGTCGGATCCACAATAAAGGTTGCCTGCAATGGATCTCCAACATTGTCTTTCTTTCTTGTCATCTTGATAGACGATAACTTGTTATAGTGTGCTTCAAGCAATCAGGTGTCTGATTCTCAATAAAGGTTGCCTGTAATGGATCTCCAACATTGTCTTTCTTTCGATATGACTGCACATTCTGTCAGATTGTTGTTTGTCCATCTCTTGATGTTATCTTAACACCTGTATCATTGTCTTCCTCTTGCTCGATTGCCGTCGAACCTTGCCCTCCAGTATGGTTTTTATAAGAGTGTTATATCTTTTAACGTGACCGAAATATTTCACTTGCCTCTTTTGTTATTTCTTTCCTCAACTGTCCTTTTATTCCCAGTGTTTCTAAAACTTCTGTTTTGTTTCCATGAAATAACAATTGCTTATTAATTGTCCAGGCTTCCTCGCCATATAGTAGTGTTGAATATTGTTCTTTAAAGACTTATGCTAAACAAAAGGCATAATTACAGCCCAAGAGGGTGTCCAGGGATGAAGTCATACTTCCCCATAACACAAAGCCTGGACTGAATGTAGAGATTATGTTTTGCCCTTGCAGCATGATCCCTCTCTCGGCCTGCTTAGGTTACTCCAGAGGAAAGGTAACTCCAATATAATACATCTGGAACAAGACAAGCTGCAGGAGCTCCCTAGTGGTCGGCAAAGAAATGCTCTTATCGTCCGCCAATCGGAGCTTCGATCCTAGACCAGTTGCTGATCAAGTCTTCAGGCATGGTCTGTCCTGGCATGACATTTAGTGTTTAGGTTGCATTTCCTCGCACAAGGATAAGGCTTGAATCCGCTCAATTGCAATCCTCCGCCCGAAGTCGATGGCACAATATTGGGTGTCGGGTCTGGTCAGCGGAATCCAATATTCAGCGCTAATAGAAAGCAGGTAGTACCGTTTACGTTCATACTGTAGCTCAGTCATAAGTCATTATTTGTGTACTGAACGTAAAATTGCCAAGAAAATTTACTTGGGGTTGATCGCAACTTCCTGCCAAGAACACGAAACTTAAGAAATTTGAAAACAAATCACGGGAGTAACTCTAGCGACACAAAGTTACCCCAAAGGGAAACAACGCAACATTTGCACCTGAAGGTTACTAACCTACGCATGAGGGGGAAAAAAGTGAGTAAACATGCAGGTGATTCACAGCCCTCCACGGATCACCCGTTTCTAAAAAGAAAGGCATGCAGATGAAGACAAACAGATGTGCGGAGGCACGGTAAAGAGGAGAACATAAAATAACTAGTTCGTTTAGGCATTTTCCAAAACAGGTCACGGCTTTGTATTTTCTGGTGCGCAGTTGGTAAATATAGGATTGGATTTCATCTATTTTTAGTAACTATAATAATATTGTGAAATAAGTTAAAGAATTCAAATATCTAGGAAGTATGCTCACAGAAGGTGGCAGAATAGACAGAGACTCGAAATGCTTATATATCAACTATCACCCACACTGAAATATCCAAATCTACCGTATATATCGACTATATCTCATAATAAAACATCCAAATACACCCAAGTCCTCAAAACAACAGTTAATAAATAACATATTCATACCAAACCTATGCTACCATTGTCAAACTTGGATAGTATCCAAATCACACTTATGCAAAATCAACACCTGTGAGATGATATGCTTGAGGGAAGATGCCAACTTAACTATCTGCGAATTTAACTATCTGCGAGCGAGTATGAAGTTATGTTTTCAGATAGACGGTGCGATCAACACCTTCTGCCACATATATTAAAAGACAAAAGGTAAAACGGTTCGGCCATCTCGTTAGAATGTAACACCATCAACTACCAGCACTGGAGCTACATCAAAGAAGATCTGCTGCGAGAGCAAGAGGACGCCCGAGAAGAAAATGAAATGACGACATCAAAGGCATTGCACAATCACACGGAATGACACTATACAGAGCCACCCATCGTGCGCTGGATCGTCAACTATTCCTCATCAGGTTGCTTGACCGCAAAAGTGGAAGATGATGATGAAGATGATGATGATGACGATGATGAATCCATGCCGATAAGCGTGGGCTGACATGTTTCGTCATATCAAGCGATCATCAGAGTAAACATCCAGGTGATTCATACTGTATTTCCCATCAAGTTTTGTGTTGCAACTAAGTTAGGATTTGTATTTCCCATCAAGTTTTGTGTTGCCACTGTTTGAAACTGTATTTTCCATCACGTTTTGTCCTTCCACTAAGTTTGAAACTGTGTTTCCCATCAGGTTTTGTGCTTCCACTAAGTTTGAAACTGCATTTCCCATCACATTTTGTTAGTTGCCATTACGTTTTAAACTAAATTTCTCATTAAGTTTGTGAGTTGCCGTTAAATTGTATTTCCCATAATAACGAGGACAAATGTCTTAACTTTCTATGCTTAATTTCCCTCGACAATTTACGGTTCTCATTTGCTTCTTGAAAGATTGCCTCATTCCTCATTTTTGTCCATCCATGGATGGAAAGTTAGTAACATGTTCTTTACATCACGTCGCACTCCACCCCAGTATTTGTTGAACGCTTGTGAGTTTTTAGACAATGTTTCGTTTAGTATTCTGCTTTCAGAACCATAGACGCTTACATCAATGCTAACAGAAAGCGGGTAGTACCGTCTACTGTCATACGGTAGCTCAGTCATATCTGACTAAGACCTGACCAACAACATTCGGTGCTAAAAGAAAGCAGGTAGTACCGACTACTATCATATGGTAGCTCAAACATATCTAAGACCTGACCAACAATATTCAGCGCTAACAGAAAGAAGGTAGTACCGTCTACTGCCATATGGTAGCTCAGACATATCTGACTAAGACCTGACCAACAACATTCGGCGCTAACAGAATGAATTACCAAAATACGATAAGTAGATTGTGAGCTTTACTAGAACACGGTTACAAGAAACAAAATGGACGTTGCGGCCAAAGCCTTCGTCAGCACAGAACAAAACAACACAGACACAAAACTAATAAAATAATCACTACATAGAAAATAGAGGTTACTTAGCTGAATCCTGTCTTGGTTGAATGTGTCTAAAGCGCTGGCCGTCTGATGAGTGTGGCGCTAAAAGAAAGCAGGTAGTACCGTCTTCTGTCATACGTGTAGCTCAGTCATAACTGACTAAGACCTGATTAATCTCTAATAGCGCTGATAACATCTGGCCCATCCATTGCTCTTCCCTCTTCGATCATCACAGTGTTGGCCAATCGATCGGCATGCCAGGGTGCTCCGATGCATAGATAAAAGTTAACTTAACTAATTGTGTTATGTGCTCAGTATAAACGTGTCCTTTACTTACTAACATCTTGATCCATTGAATTATCGGCTTCAAACACCGACTTCTTATTATTCTTGAAATATGTTTGTTCTGAATCTTTTAATTACTGATAAAACTCTCTTGTGTCGTAACATCTTGGTTTAACTTTACAATGTCACGCTACACCCGTTTTATTTTTGTCCCTTTATTTTCCCGTGTCTAATTCAGGCTGCAATTAATATCTTTAAAGCTTGCTTACGCATTAACAATAGACTAACTTATATTGATAATAGTGTTAACTTCAGGGCGGTAATTCGTGTCGTTATGTCTAAGATTACCTGGCGTTTGTTGGGGAGTCTCTCCATCGTTAAGATGATCGTTGGAAGCATCATACACATACTTTAATAGCTATTAGTGTCATAAATTTAAATATACAAGCTGGAGGATTACAGTACAACAAATATCATGGTCAACAATTACATTCCTGATATCTACCAAGATAAATAAGTAGGATACGAGTAATTTAATTATGAACTAAAAACATGTTATGTGTAGAATGCGACAGTTTGGCGACTGTTTTGTTGTGTCAGAAGAGATGCATTTACCGTGTAATTTCATTCCTGGGTGGTTAGGTTGGAAGCGAACAGACAATGTTATGTTATGTTATGTTATGTTATGTTATGTTATGTTGTCTGGGTGGTGTAGAGTACAGAGAGAGGGATAGTACCTCACGGTGAGTGGCAGTCATATCCCAAGGGATAGACCAGGATCCTATTTGGTTCCCATCTCTTTACCTAGCTCATGTATGACTCCACGAATACCGCTTGTGTATGGCGGTGGCCACACCACGGGCAACAGTCTTGGCTGACTGGCTAAACTACAGGAGTGAAGTAGGGGTAATATCCTACTAAGGGAATGTCCATCCCTAGTACACAAAGACTGGGACGGTGGAGAAGGCGGGTGAATCTAAATAGATCAACGGCTTCGAAAGCGAAACAGCAGAGTGTGTGGCACACATGAGGCGTGTTCAGGACACAATAGTGAACATGGCTGGCCATCGTCGAAGAGACTGAGACCTCAACACGTAGTATCGCAAAGACAGCAATCGCGATCACAACAAAAAGAAAACGGAGAGATACTATAACAAGTAACACGTTTTTCCTATCTTGGTAGGAATGGCCCAAAATAGTTACAACAGCATGAAATCAGTATTAACATCTAGAGCGATTAACAACGCATTAAAAATGAGAATTGTCAAATGTTGTGTATTTTCAACACTACTGTATGGTGCGGAAGCCTGGCCATTGAACAAGCAACTAGAAAGTCGAATAGAGGCCCTGGAAATGTGGATATACAGACGAATATGTCGGATTTCATGGACACAAAAATAATCAAATACAGAGGTTCTAGAAAAACTGAGAATAAAAAGAGAGTTGATGAAAGAAATAAAACAGAGGTAAGTGAAATATTTCGGCGAAGTGAAACTTCCGGTACAATGGCGACAAAATGAAGCGTTACTTTTCGGGGGGACGCTATTTAGTGTTTTCCTTTGGATTTCGTGTGATTTCCTATGGATTTCCTGTGAATAGTGTTTTCCTGTGGATTATGTGATGTTATTTTGTGTTCTTTTATTGGAAGTTTTCAAAAGAAGCCACGGAAGGCAGGTGGTGGATGAAATTTTGAGGGCAGCCGACAGATATTTGTTGGTCATGGTCTTGAGTTCACGACGGCAGGCAGGGGAGCTCTTCTTGAGTCAATGGCTGCGGTCTCCGACCAGTACGGTCATTGCCATAGAGGAAAGCAACGGCAAACTACCTCTTTAAAAGTGCCTAGTATATCATGATTCGCTTAAAGACTGATCATCGCAAGACAAGGACAGAGACGTTAAAATTATCAACATGGAACGTTAGGACGTTAAACGACGACGAAAAATTAGAGAACATAAAACAATAAATTGAAAGGGAAAAAATTAATATTTTAGGTATGTGCGAAACGAGATGGACAGGATCAGGCATCAAGATAGGTGAAGATTTCAAGATTATTTATTCTGGAGGTGAAGATCGTCATAGGGGAGTGGCAATTATTTTGGACCGGAAAATATCAAAATCTGTTCAAGGATATTGGGCCGTGTCGGACAGTTTTCTACTAGTTAAATTAAGTGGCAGACCTTTTAGCATAAATATTATTCAAGTATATGCCCCAACAGGAGAATCCAGTGAAGATAGTGTAGAAGAATTTTATAATGACATAGAGTCTGCCTTAAAGAAATGTAAAAATTCAGAAATAAACATCATAATAGGGGACTTCAATGCAAAAGTAGGAAATCAAGGAGATAGATACACAGTAGGAAACTATGGTTTAGGAGAGAGAAATGAAAGAGGATACAGACTCGTGGAGTGGGCAAAAGAACAGGAAATGATTGTAGGAAACACCTGGTTTAAGCAACACCCTAGAAGATTATGGACATGGAGGAGTCCTGATAGCAGGATAAGAAACCAGATTGACTACATTCTCATTTGCAAATCTTTCCGGTTGTCACAACATGTTTCAGGGTTTGCTTTCTCATAATGTGGCCACATACAAAGAAAAATACCATGGTTGCTTCTTTCTGATGTTTGAGATAAGTTGTCTTTGAGACACAGCTTCCCTCAAAATGTCCAGGTTGCTAATTCTGGCAGTCCAATTAATTTTCGAAATTCTTTTATAAAACCACATCACCAAACCTTCCAGGGATATTTTCCACGCCTGGTTACTAATTGTCCAGGATTCGGAGCCGTATGTTAAAACTGGACAAGCATACACTGTCTGAAACTTTCCTCCTATTTCGGATGTACGACTTGCTCATAGATTTATCCTTGAGTTGATAATGTGGTTGTTTCCCCTTGATTTCCACTTCCACAAGTAGTTGATACACTCTGTATTTGATAGCGGATTTCAGTAATCGCTGTCCTCTGTGTCTCATTGGTAGTGAACGGGGTTTAAATATCCAGATTCGAAGTCCGCCCCAGATGATTTGACAGTAGTTTGCTTTACGTTCATTTACACAATCGTGTGAGCGTCGTCTTTTCGGAAAGCAATCATCATCATCAAGAGCCATGTCAGCTAGCCTAGGTGTTCGTGTCTCTCTACAGATCTCTGTTTTAGTCTTCTGGATCAACTCTGCTGATGGTATTCCTCCATGCAACCGTCTAAATCCATCCAGCGTCATTTCTCTTTGTCAGCCTTTACCTCTCTTCCCATTGATCTCTCCAGTTGTCACGATGTTCTCCAATGCCTCTCTTCTTATAACATGACATAAGAAAGCTGTGTGTCTCTTTCCTATTTCTGTACATAATATTCTAGTTTCATTAGTCCGGACAGCAATGACAACATTACAATTAAATAAATTTTAGTTGCATGGCCTCTGCAGTGCTTCGCAATCGATCCCAGCACGTTGTTTTTGCTGTTTGTGATATACTAGGCAAATTTTACGGTCAGTCAGATTGCCTTTATTTTCTGAACGACCGACGCCTCTTACCACGGAAATCAATCCAAAGTGGTCTGCTTCAAAATAGTCCGCAGCTGATGTCGAATCCCCAACTTGGTGTGTCGGGGAATTGTGTCACGCGTTCTTCCCTGTACCTAAGCCGCTGGTTTAGCCAGCCTCTCACAGCTGTTGCCTTGGGGGGGGGGGGGGGGGGGGGTGGGGGGGGGGGTGGCCGCTGTCGATATATGACAGCTACTAGGAACCATAGACGTGAGTTGGATGTCAGACTTGGACCAGTGGGGGATAGGGCCTGAAAAGGACATGGGAGTCATCCTCACCAATGGTGGGTAGCCGATTTGGTGTCAAACCAAGCGGTGAACTAGGGTATGCCTACCCAGCATATGATGACAGGATTCAGCAGACTGCTTGGATGAAATCACTGATGATTCAACGGGCAAGATGGCGTTTACCTGCAAAGCGTTGTGGAACGTAATGAGCACGGCAAGGCACGTAGAGCGCCCTGGCCATCCACTGCACCTGTATTAGTCTCCAGTCGTCTTGACTTGTCTTACCACTGGACTCAGATGGACTCAGGCGAGATAGTGAGGTCGACGAATTGCGCAACTCTTCCTCACTTTAATCCAATTCATCGCGCAAGTCATTCTTCATCCAACTTCATATATCATATGGGTGAACGAGACTATGCCACAAGATTTCAAGGACGCGTGAATAGTCCACCTTTACAAAAGCAAAGGAAACCGCCAAAAGTCAGTCGGATAAAAGAAGAAGAACAAAGCACAAAATCATGTTAGATTGGAGCATATCTCAATATTTGATAGCCACCATCTAGTCTGCGAATGGAAGTGGAGGCAGTCATGGCGGCGTTCCACTAGCTGGAGGTCAAACAGCCCATGCATGTCATGATTGTACACAAAATGATGACAAAGGTGAAGAAATGCGTGCTTCGGGTAGAGTGGCAGGCTCCCATTCAACAAGAGAACATCAGTTGGATTTTTCCCCCAGGACATGCTGGTGTGGTGAGAAACGGGAAAATGGACAGATTGGCTGGGTCTGCACCACTTGGTGCGGTATAGGTGCATGCTAAGGCAGATGTGGTGGAAGCCCCTTGCAATCGTGTTTATAACGCAAAAGCATAGAAAGATTATAACGTCATTGAGAGAATGGTGTAGCAGGGAGTGACCAGATTATCTGGCAGACATTTCAATCCCATAGCAAAGACCAGACGGACACATAATCAGATTGCTACTGAGTATTGAGACTCTTCGCTAGCTGTTGCAGATGAGGACGCAACACACATGGCGATGTCCCAATTGCTGTTATGTAGGTTCTTGACTCAACTCAGTAAGTTGAGAAGCGCTGATAAATACGTGTTTCCAGCGGCTCGGAAATATCTAGTTTTAAGTGGGTTAGAATGATATTTTATGGGAATCAACCAACCTCTTAAACACATCAAACACTAACGTAAAACGCAGTTTATCCCTGCCTCTTGCCTCGCACGGATTCAGAGGCCTCGCAAAAATGCCAGCGCACACACACATACGTTCATGTTTTCATAATAAGAAATAGTTTCTGTAAATAATTCGTTCACATTTCGTGCACGTTCCCTACAACTTCCTTTCTTACTCACTCTTATACTGTATCACTTTATTCGCTACCCAACATACTTACTGCCACATTCTGCACGCAAACACTCCCCCCCCCCCCACTCACACACACCCACACACAAACATATTTCTTGTCCCACACCCGACTTTCATGCACTTTTATCTTGCACATGCTTTAACCCAAATAGTCCCGCCAGGGGATACATCCATCCAGACCCAAACCGAGTCATCTTTCCCGGCCCACTCCACCCTCACCACTTAAAATTGTGCACGTATCTGTAGGCACGTTACAATCAACCTTCTGCGGATTTTCATGGCAAATTTTACGTTCAGTAATTTGAAAACTACTATGGAGAAAGACATATATCTTAATGCGAAAACATTGGAAGTGGTGAATAATTTCGAATATCTCGGATAATTACCAACATTGGTGGTAAAACGAACAAAATAAAAAGACGAATATTTATTGCTCTTCAAAAACTAAAACAACTGAATAAATTGCGGCGTGAGACAGATAGCCCTACAAAAATTAGATTTTTTAGAGTATATATCTTTCCCATTGCAACATTCCCCTGTGAGACCTGGGCACTTACTAAACAAACTGAACAGCACATACATATATGCCCTTGAATATACATATTATAGACGGACTCTTGGAATATCTTGGATACAGAAAAGAACAAATGCATCCATCATGTTTCACTTGAAACGTCATGAAGTTTGGAGAGAACAATAATGGATATGCCTGGGAAGAGAGAAAGAGGAAGGCCACAGAGAAGATGGGTGCAGGATGTGGCGGATGATCTCAAGATGGGTGTATCAGACGCCGGACATCTTGCTTATGATCGAGAAGTTTTCCGGAAAGTTGTTATGGGAGCGAGGTTCTACTATGGACATGCTACTGAATGAAATTTATAGTGAAGTGTGCCAAGTGTCTTAAGTACTGTTGCCCGCGAGTTCGACGCTTGGGCTCGTCGCTTATGGAAGTGAGGGAACGACTGGCCATCTATTGCTCCTTGCTCTGACGCAAACAAAGTGTGTCGGCGACATCACACCACACACTCGTAGCAGAAAACTGCTCCAGGACAACTGTTTTTAAAGTTTGCCATTGATTATTGAACAAGAAGTCAACACTTACGTCCAACTGATCGGTGGGTGGAATGGACCCACTATCCCACCACCAGCGGACAGGAAGTTTAAATGCCAGCGTTATAACCTCTCGGTCACGCTGACCACTTCCCCAGGCTCATCATCATGATGTGCCATGCTTGTAAGCGTGGGCGGTCATGTTTCGCCATCTCACACGATCGCCAGAGTCATGGATCAGCTCTGTGTTCTTGTTTCGACCATGTAATGTGGTCAAGCTATCCAGGTGTTTACTTCTCTGCCTTCCCCTTGTTTTTTTTCCCTATCAATCTTACCAGTTGTCACAAAGTTCTCCAGTTTATTTCTTTTCATAACATGTCCAACAAATGTTGACTGTCAACGTCTAATTCCTCTAATCAGTTTACAGTTATCATTTGCCTCTTGTAGGACTTGCTCATTGTTGTCTTTTTTCTTTTTTCTGTCAGTCCATGACCAGTATGATATTCTGAATAATATCGAAGAACCATCAATTTTGAGGATGGAGGTTCAGAATACTCTTAATCATAGGAAAACTGACAAGACCCCAGGTCCAGACAAAATCACAACATAACTAAACAATGCCTTAGAAGAATATGGAATAGACCAGGTCACTAGTCTGATGAACACAATATATTCACCTTGAATTTTGTAAATCGATATTTATAGCTATCTCTAAGGAACCAGAAGCCTTGGAATGTGATCAATATCGAAAAATTAGTATAATGTGCCACATCAAGAAGATTTTGCTAAGAATCATCATGCAAAGAGTTAGGAAGGATCTCCCAGACTACCAACGCTTAATAATATAAAATCATTATAGTACACACTACACTATGTATGATGCGTTATTTTTAAATTGTATATACAACATACGAATATCTTTATGCATACATATCACTTGGGAACCATTGAAGGCCACTTAGACAGTTTATTGTGTCTTTTAGTCTCTACTTTTCTCTTCTACTCCTATGAGCGCTAAACAAAGACAGATAGAGAGAAGACAGAGAGAAAGAGAGAGAGAGAGAGAGAGAGAGAGAGAAGAGAGAGAGAGAGAAAGAGAGAGAAAGAGAGAGAGAAAGAGAGAGAAAGAGAGAGAGAGACAGAGAGAGAGAAAGGGAGAGAGAAAGGGAGAGAGATACTTACTGACCAATAAAAGCTGTCAACAACACACACACACACACATACAGAGAGAGAGGCGGAGAAAGAGAAAAAGAAAGAGAATGTTAAAACGCTAAAGTTTTCTACAGCGTTATAAACTCGGGAATTAAAAAAAGACAAGCGGAGAAACATCTAATGGCACTGGAAATGTGTTTTCTAAGAAAATTGTAGAGTCAATGTAGGGGGAGACAAGCAAACGATACATGACTTCAAGAAACAAATAAACACGGTAAATTACTTAGAGAAATGAAACCTGGACTGTCATGAGTTTTTGGCAGTCTTGAGATTGCCATAATGCTATTCATTTTATCTCTTCTGTTGGGTTCCAAATGTTGCTGGATGTAGCCGAGGCGCGGTGTTGGGGTGAGCGCCCAACATTGCTCAAATACCTCAATGGCTCGTGAATACATAACCTATGCAGCAAAAGTCCAACTCCTGGCCTTCACGTGGCGGGCCTGTTTAAACTAACAGGAGAAGGGGCGACGGCGAGTCTCTGGCGCCGGAAAATAACCAGTATGCTCTAGATGTGTATGCACGTACATGCATGCGCAGACAGGTGTGTGCGCGCGTACACATCTACACTCGAGTGAGACCACAGTCTGCTCTAGCAAAGAAAGGTGCTGAAGACGGAGGCAACCAGCCAAGAGGCGCACCACAGAAATCAGGATGCCACGCAATCACGCAAAATGGAATATGTCGACTACTGCTAATCGTTATGGTGCTCGCCCTGCTTTGGACCCCCAGGCAGGTGCAGTGCCGGGCCCTATGTCTCGAAAGGGTCCAACCCCAACTACTGGAGGTCCTTCTCAGATGTCCCGTGGAGCCAGGGGCCATGAGAATAGGACGACTGGCCATACTAAACGAAGACTTAAAATAATGCACTGGAATGCGGAGGGAGTCAGCAACAAAAAAATAGAATTAGAAAAAATCTTGGACCAAGAAAAAGTAAGCATATGTTGCTTGCAAGAAACTCACCTCAATGAAAATATAGCCTTCAAAATCAGAGGCTACCAGTGTTACCGATCTGACCGAAAGAACAGGCGAAAAGGTGGGATACTGACCCTTGTAAGAAATAACATCATGGCTTCCCAAATCAAAGTCTACATGGAAGGGGCTGAGTATCAGACACTTAAACTTAAGACAGGTAATACAGATCTACATCTGATCAATTACTACTGTCCAAGTGACCGCCCACAGGCACTGGACACTCTACCACTAAAAGACAAAATGATTGTGTGTGGCGATTTCAACAGCCACTCGCAGAGCTGGGGCTATGATCACATGGACCAGAGAGGAGAGAGACTGGAAGACTGGCAAGATGAGAATAGATTCATGTTGATTAACAAGCCGTCCGACCCACATACTTTCTACTCGAGATCATGGCACTCTACAACTACACCTGACCTGGCTTTTCATTCACCAGACCTGGAGTGGAACATTACACGAACTGTTGGGAAACAACTTGGTGGCAGTGACCATCGGCCAGTCTTTCTAACCGTAGAAAATGAGCTTGTAAGTGAAAGCAGCACCCTCTCGAGGTGGAACTACAAGAAAGCAGACTGGGCAATGTACAAGCATCGCACCAGCATACTGGTTAGAAACCTGAACACTGAGAAAGACATAAATAAAGCAGTTGAAGAGTTTGGGAAATGCATACTACAGGCAGCGCGAGAAACAGTACCAAGAGGAGCCCGTAAACAATATAAACCCTACTGGAGTAGTGAACTGGAACAGTTGCATAATGATGTTGAAGTGTGTAGAAAGCAAGCAGAGGCCACACCCAGCCAAGAGCACCACAATAAATTCCAGCATGCAAAAGCCAAATTTCAAAGGGCCAAGCTGCAGGCTAGACGGAAAAGCTGGCAGGAGAAAACGGAGTCTCTGAACTTTGAAAGAGACACAAGGAAATTGTGGAAGCTAATAAAACAGCTTAATGACGAGGGCACAGGGAGAAACTCAAAAATTGCACTACATAAAGATGGAAAAATCTTAACAAGAAAGCAAGCAGCTGACCATTTTGCGGACTCGTTCGCACAAGATAGCAATATCAAAATTAGTCCAGAGAAACAACAAGAGATTCGAGAGAAACGACAACATACAGGACAGAAGGAAATAGTACATGAGGTTCTGGAGGCACCCATCACAATCAGCGAACTGGAGCTAGCCATATCAAAACTGAAAATGAGAAAGTCACCAGGAGCTGATGGTATCTCCAATGAAATGATCAGGAACCTAGGAACAGAGGCCAAAACAAAGCTGTTGCAGATCTTCAATAACAGCTGGACCTTAGGCAGTGTTCCACAAGCCTGGAGAGAAGCAATCATGATACCCCTCCTAAAATCAGGGAAAGATGGTTCCATTGCCTCTAGCTACAGACCAATTAGCCTCACCAGCTGTCTCTGCAAAACACTGGAGCGCATCATCAATCACAGACTACAGTGGTACATTGAAAGTAAAAACATCCTTGTGCCACAGCAGGCTGGCTTTAGGCAGTGCTACTCTACGGAAGATCAGACAACCTACCTCTCTCAAGAAATTGAGGATGCATTCCAAGAGAAGAAGATGGTGCTTGCGGCATGGATAGATCTGAAGAAAGCCTTTGACAAAGTCTGGAAAGAAGGTCTGATGAAGAAACTGAGAAACTGCAAAGTCAATGGAAGAATGTACAAATGGGTGAAAGCATACTTGCACAACAGAAGAGCCCGAGTACAGATAGACGGACTCAAGAGCAAGAAAGTACTACTGCGTCACGGTGTCCCCCAGGGCGGAGTCTTGTCCCCCACACTTTTTCTAATCTTCATCAATGATCTTGTTGCTCACCTACCGCATGGAATTAAAGCGGCAATGTACGCCGAAGACCTGGTTCTATGGAGCACAAATGAATATGCATCAGTGGCCACCAGATTGCTACAAAGAGCTGTAGATACATTTGCTGCATGTGCAGCACCACCCTATTTACCCTCTCTCCAAAACAAAAGGCAGGGATCATCCAGATAAATGGAACACCCCTAAGAGAAGATAAAGAACCAACATACCTTGGAGTAACATTTGATGGCAAGCTGACATGGAGAAAGCACATCAACAAAGCAGTAGCAAAAGCCAGAAGGAAAATAGCCATCCTGAGAAAGCTAAGTGGAACCACATGGGGAGCCAGTACGAAAATACTTAGCAAAGTTTACCAACAGAGCATACGACCACACCTGGAATATGGGTCAACTGCGTGGTGTTCAGCATCAAATACCACACTACAAGAGCTGGACAAGGTGCAAAATCAAGCACTTAGAGTCACCACAGAAGGGATGAGATCAACCCCTATAGTGGAAATGGAGAAGATGGGGAGGACACAGGCACTGAGTGAGCGCAGAGATACGAAAACGCTAATACAAGCAGAAAAGTTCCTCAGCTTGCCAGGCCACCCTATGAAGAACAGATTTGAAAACCTAGCTATGGGGCGGTTGAAAAGAAGTAGTTTTATCCACCAGGCCAAACGATTCTGCAGAGAAACCACTGATCTGCCCACAGTTGGTATCCCCCTAACAACTATTCCAGAGCGAACTCCATGGAAAGATGAGCATAGACTATCGTTACAAATCCAGACAAAAGTGAGAGGAATATTTGACAAGGAAGAACAGAACAGTGTGCAGCGCAGAACAGCCACTCTCAGCTTCCTTGATGAAGAATACCCACAGGACCTCTGGATCCGAGTCTACACAGATGGGTCAGCACAAAATGCTGTTCGAAATGGAGGAGCGGGAGTGTACATAGAATACCCAAATAATACTAGGGACACAGCCAGAGTACCGACAGGAAAGTACTGCCATAACTATGATGCCGAAATTGAGGCAATCAAGATAGCAACAGAGAAATTACTAAATAACAGCAATGGTACACAACCTGTGGTGCTACTAACAGATGCAAAATCAGTACTCGAGGCGCTCCTCTCTGGGAAATTGCCAGTACTAAGGACACTACTTTCTGAACTTAGCAGTCAGCATAAAGTCACCATACAGTGGATACCATCCCACTGTGGAGTACCCGGAAACGACAGAGCTGATCAATTGGCTAAGGAAGGAGCCAAAGAGGAACAGCCTGATGTGCCCGTTACATACCACCAAAAGAAAAGAATGATCAAATCAGTCAGAAAGCCACCAAAACCTGCTCAAGATGACTACCACATTATGGACAGACCAGAACAAGTCATTATTCTGCGCCTCAGAACAGGACACAATAGATTACGCAACCACATGTATACAAAATTCAAGATTGGTGAAACAGCCATGTGCACATGTGGATTGGCGTCGCAGACAGCAGAGCACATACTCCAAGACTGCCCAAAATATAACATATCTAGGCAAACCTTCTGGCCTAGAGAGACGACAGTGGAAGATAAACTGTATGGACCACTGTGTGAACTGAAAAAAACAGTTCAATTCATGCAAGAGACGACATTGCAGATATAGACATATTTCAAGCGAACGAAAAAAGAAGAAGATCTCTTCTGTTTAGTTGAAGGAGCAAGTACGTCTTGCGCGCATGTAAGTTCTTATTTTATGCTATCGTATTATGTTTTCAAAACCATATATCATAAAGTGCCTTGCCAGCTGGCTTAGGCGTTCATGTCTTTCCACAGATTTCGGTCTTTGGTTTTCTGGATCACCTCTGCTGACGATATTCCTCCATGCTACCGTCATAGTCCCCCAGTATAATTTCTCTTGGTCTGCCTCTGCCTCTTTCCCCCTTGATCTTTCCAGTTGTTACGATGTTCTCAAATGCCTCTCTTCTCATCACATGACCAAGAAAGCAGCTTGTCTCTTTCTTATTGTATATAATGTTCTAGTTTCATTAGACTCTTTCAGGCAATCGTTGTTAGTTACTATGTAGTCCAAGGAATTCGTCACATTCGTCTCATGAACCACATCTGTGTTGCTTCCAAGTTCTTCCTAATCTGTTCATTTACATTCCAGGATTCACTGCCGTACAGCCACCCCCACCCACCCCCCAAAGTTAAAAAGGCAAGAGGATCGCCTTCATTGCACCGGGTTTTATCCCATATGGCTCAGTCTCTTTTCGCGGGGCGGCCTACCGAAGGCGTCGCCCAAAGCACGAACTCCGTAGCTCCAGCGACGACTCTCAGAGGTCTACGAGACATTTGTACCCGTGAACCGAACGATATGGCCCGGAATCGAACCCACATCCTTCAAAACTGACCTATGCAGATTAATCATGATGGCTTCCGCGACCTTTAACAAGCGACTATTTTATGTGCATTCGCAGAAGCCAAGATGATTGATTAATCTGCATAGGCCAGTTTTGTGCAAACAGAAAGACATGATAGTCAGTTTAAAACTACAGTGGCAGACAATTAGAATTACTGTGAGAACATGTGTATATTTCAGCTTGAATGATTTATCTAGTTACTTTATTTTATGTTGTGTGATTTCTGCAGTATGTACCTGACGAGATGCAGCGAAATATGACAGGCAATAAATCGTGCAATCTATTGTTTGTGTCTTAGTTATCAAATTCACTACGGGAAAACATTGTCTTGTTACTCTTCATTCCCTGAAATGCAGATTTTGCTTGCGCTATTCTGCTCTTTATGAGAAGAAATGATTTGGAGAACTTGGTGACAACTGGTAAGATCGAGGGGAACAGACCAAGGGGAAGACCTAGAAACAAGTATCTGGATGGCTTGGCCTTGTGGCATGGTCGAGACAAAAACACGGAACTGATCCACGACTCTGTTGATCGAGTGAGATGGCAGAACATGACCGCCCACGCTTACCGGCATGGCACATGATGGATGGATGGATTCTGCTCTTAATCTCTCTTGTGCATCTTCCTTCTGTGTGCGATTTGGTAGGAGGCCGCTTTGCGTGTATATCTTTGGTAAGAGTTGTATTCCGTTGAGAAAGCAATGGCAAACGACTGAATTAAAATCTCATATAGCACTGATGATGTTTCTTTTTCACAATTACCCCTAGATATAAAAATGTATCAACTTAGTTAAGCATTTTCCTTTCTATTGTTATCTGACATTTTGGGGTCACCTTTTCCTTTGATATAACAATTGTTTCTGTTTTCTTGATATTCGAAGAGAGTCTTTTGTTTTGCACTCTCTGTTACTACAATATCCAAAATTGTTGCAGATCTTTTGAATATTCCGCCATCAATACTGTGTCATCTACATAGCGTAGATTGTTTATATTATTACCTTCATTTTTCCCTTTGATCTCTGTCATTATTTCTTCACTATAGAAGGTGAAGAGATCCGGTTACAAATCACATCCCGGTCGTACTCCCAGCTTTGTCTGTTCATAATTGCCCTCTTTATTTTCATTATCTATTGCTCTTAAAAAACTAACACAACTTAATAAATTGTGGTGTGGTATAGACACGCCTACAAAAATTAAGTTTTTAACCGCATGCATCTATTTTGCAACATTCGACTGAGAAACCTGGATACTGAACAGCGGCATAAATGTCTTTGAATATAAATGTTTTAGGCGGGTTCTAAGAATATCTTGGATACAGAATAGAACAAATGCATTCATACGACAAGATCTGAATATTGAAGAAGATTGGCTACTAAAGAGGATAAAACAAAGACATTTGAAATATTTTGGCCACTTGAAACGTCATGAAAATTTGGGGAGAACAAAAATGGACGGATATATGCCCAGGGAGACAGGAAGGGGAAGAACAGAGAGAAGATGGGTGTAGGATGTTGCAGATGATCTCCAGATTGGTTTATCGGATGTGAGACATCTTGCTTATGACCGAGAAGTTTTCCAGAAAGTTTTTATGGGAACGAGGTTCTGCAAAGGACATGCTACTGGATAATTAAATTAATCAATTAATGCATGCATATCCCACTTTAATTGCTGCTGTTTGTTTCTAGTGTATATTCTTTATTATTCTGAGAACTTCCACATCATTGTTGATGTCTTCCAAAATTTTAATAAATTCATTAAGTTTGACTTTATGAAATTGAGGTCAGCATGGTCGTATGGATAATAGAGCTAATTAATTAACATTCGGCATGCTGATGTCGAAGAAGGGGGTTCAACCCCTAAAAATGTCAATTAGACTAAAATATTGGCATTTCGTTCTCGACTTGGGGATTTAAATATACCTCTGAAGTCGGAGTGGGTTCGCATGATGGTGAGGGACCCTGATAATAGGGAAAGCTAATTCACAAACAAAAATCAGTCCAGTGCACTAGAAGTAGTAGCATGTGTATGGGTTATGCTTGAGTCCAAAGCGAGCGAATCAACACACATACACACACACACGCGCGCGCGCGCACGCACACGCACACACACACACCCACCCACACGCACGCACGCACGCACACATACACACATAATATCTATAGAGCACAAATATATGTCTTTGTGCCTCTATTGATCTTTCTATTTGTATTCGTAATGTGTATATTTCATTGTTTGTACCCTTTCCTTCCACAAATCCATACCGTTCTTCACCAATTTCCATTTTTAATTTCTTTCTTGTTCTTCTCATTATGATTCTGAGCAGAAGCTTAGTGATATGGTTTATGAGGTTAATTGTACGAAAATCTTCGCATTAAATTGCTCCTCGTCTTTTTTGTATGGCTATAACTACAGATCTCAGCATATCACAAGGTAAATATCCACTGCTGTAAATATCATTCAAAGTTTTGGATGATATATCTACTCCAAATTCTCCCAGTACTTCTACTTCTTCTATTGTGATTCCGTCTGGTCCAGCTGATTTGTCCTTTCGCATATGTTTGCAAGCGTCAGCGACTTCTTCTGTTAGAATCGTAAAAAAAAAAAATGAAATTTGCATATACTTTTTAGTACGCAGCAGGCAAACCCAATATTTTTTAAATCCTCAAATAAAGTGGATCTAGGCCAATATACTTTTCTCTATTCTGTATATGTTGGACACTCCTGGAACAAATGTTCAGCTGTTATTGTATCAGTTCCAAAGTTACATTAATCACAAGTTACATTAATCGCCTCTTACATTCATCATATCTTTAGTTACAATAGAGTTCGATATGATATTTTGATGACCGCACTGATGGAGAAGGTGGTCAATCCCTGGTTGGTGAACTGGATAGCAGCCGTCCTGCACTCTCGTCGGGTTGCTCTCCGTCTGGGCGCATGGACCTCAGAGCCATATATGTTAACCCCGGGACTGCCACAGGGATCTGCAGTCTCACCGGTGCTCTTTAATGTGTATACGAGCGAGATTGCAAACCTAGAAGCACCAGGGGTTGGAAGAATACTAACATTTGCAGATGATATTCTTGCATATATGCAGGGGAGAGATATGGGAGCAAACAGCCCAGGAGTTACAGGCGACAGTAGATGAAATGATTGACTGGTGCACAGAAATGAGTGCTGTCATCCACCCGGAAAAGGCGGCTGTTTTGTGGTGCTCTCTGGACAACAGGATTGTAAGAGCTGATGTCCCAAGCCTCGCGATAGATGGTAGAAATGTCAGCAGAGAGAACAAACTGAAGTATCTGGGGATCACATTTGACAGTAGCCTATCCTTCAAGGACCATGTGGAGACGGTCGTGACAAGAACTCAAAAGGGACTCAATGCACTTAAAACTATGGCTGCAATGGACATAGATCAGAGAATGCTTTTCACACTATACCAGCGCTTGATCCTCTCAGTAATTGATTATGGATTAGGTCTGCTCACTGTCTCAGAGAGTCAGCTGGTGAAGTTAGAGCGCATACAGAACGAAGCTATGCGGGTCATTCTGGGATGCACTAGAGACACCCCAGTAGTGTGTATAGGTTACATCCTTGGTCTGCCGACTGTTGCTGGTAGGCTCAAGGTGATGCAGGCGAAGGCATACCTCAGAGTAGCTGCAGACACAGACCACCCACTGCATGAGGCGCTGGACGCAGTTAAGGGTCAACGACTGATAAGAGGTAAATAATGGATGGCTCAGGCAGAGGATACGATCAGACAGGTGTGCCCCCTGGAGAACATTAGGCGTGGAGAGGAGTGGGTCAGAGTGTCAGCGGAGCAGTCAGACTTGTGCAAAGTTATAATCACATTAAGCCGGGAGTGCAGGGAGTGGCCAGCAGGGGCCACGGAAGTGGAAATACAGCAACTAATTCATGACAATGCTCACTCGAGTGATGTGATTATCTACACAGATGGTTCGGTGTCAAGAGGTGAGAAAAGTGGCTGGGGGTTCATAGCCAAAGCTAATGGTCGATGTTTGGGGCAGGAGAGCCAGGCATATGATACCACAACATCCAGCTTAAGAATGGAAGTGGAGGCAGTCACTGCGGCTCTCCGCTGGATGGAGAATACGGCACACACACACATCGTGATTGTAACTGACTCAGAAAGCATGCTGACGATGGTGAGGACGGGCAGACTTCGTGCGGAGTGGCTTGCTTCGCTTCGGAGGTCACGGGTGACAAGCATCGCCTGGATCTTTTCTCCGGGGCATGCCGGTGTGCTGGGAAATGAACTGGCGGACAGATTGGCTGGCTCTGCAGAACTTGGTGGAGTACTGATACATGACAAGGCAGACGTGGTTGCGGCCTTGTGGGAGCACGTGCACACCTCGGAGGAGCAAATGGATTACCGTGGTCTGGCAAGAATGAGACAACGAGGAGTGACGAAGGGATCTGGCCGACGCTCAACGCTCAAAGGAAAGGCGAGACGGACTTATAATCAGATTGCTACTGGTACTATTAGTGTTGGAACTCTTCGCTGGCTGCTGAGGATGGGGACGGAGCACTTATGGGAATGCCCCAATGCTGTGATGTCGATTCCTAAATCAATCAATCAATCAATCAATCAATCAATCAATCAATCAATCAATCAATCATATCTTTAGTGATCTAAACACGTGGTTGAAGAGTTAAATTTAGTTGAGTCAAGAACTGACATCGCAGAACTCAGGACATTACCATATATACTCCATCCTTATCTGTAATAGCCAGCAAAGAGCCCCAGTGGTAATATTCTCGTAGCAGTCTAATTATCTGTCCGCCTGGCCACCCTCAGAGTCCTGAGTGTTGGCCAGATCCTCTGGTCACTCCCTGCAGCACCATTCCCTCCATGCCTTGATGATATATCTGTTCTTCTGCACTATAGACACGATTTCAAAGGGGTCCCGACCACGTTTGCTATATCATGCACCAATACCCCACCAAGAGGTGCAACCCCAGCCAATCTGTCCGCCCGCTCGTTTCCCATCACACCATCATGCCCTGGGGAGAAACTCCAACAGATGATCTCTATTTTCTATTGTTGAATGGATGCCGGAACTCTACCCGAAGCATGCCTATCTACACCTTTCTCATCAGACTATGTAACTCCGTTACAATCACGACAGACGTATGCAGTTTTGTCTTCCAGCCATCGGAACGTCACAGTGACTGCCTCCCCCTCCATTCTCAGACTAGATCTTGTGGTATCATATACCAGGCTCTCCTGCACCAAACACGGTTCACCTACCTTGGCTACGAATCCTCAAGCACTTCTTTCACCTCTTAATACAGAGCCCTCCGTCTGGTCACGAATCGTGGATCACTTGCACCTACCATTTAGTGTTGCTTGCTGACCAATCGTTGCATTCCCGATCCAATGTGGTTGATGATGCTTATGCAACCACTTCTGCAGTTTATGCGAATCCAGTATTATTTTTCATGATAAGATGGCAGAGCAAGCCATCGAATTATTTCTACATGTTTAAAGCAATAAATATGGCTTTTTTGTGGATAAATACGGTATTATCAACAGATTTACACTCGTAATCCTGTTGACATTGCCAAAGATAGCATTATGGCAGCTGTGTTGGGGAATTTCCCGCACGTTAATTAAGGAATCTGAGAGCCAAGCGAGAAGACAAGAGCCCGCTGCAGATAGAGGATTGGGGGAATGGTACAAGATAAGAGGGACATAAGTGGACATAAGAAGATACAGAGAGAAGAGAATTATTGAAAGAGGCAAAGCAAGGTTAGGTTCTTTACAGGGCGCCGCATTGAATCACATCATGTTATTGTCTGTTTGTGATTTTCTAGGTATTTATTACGTTCAGAAATGTATTATTGGTTTCTGAAAGGCCGATGTTCACAGCATTGAAATCAACACCACATGGCTTGCTTCCAAATCAAATGTAGCTGATTTCGAACTTTCAACTCGGTATCGTCGGAGAATTGCACCGAGATTGAATGAGTTAAGCATTAAAGAGTTTAATTCTTAATTTTGGAATGGGTGAAAGGATAGGGGAATGTATGGTTGGGTGGGAGGATGCATAGTTGGGTGGATGACTGTATGGTTGGGTAGATGATTGTATGGCTGGGTGGGTGAATGTATAAATGGTTGGGGGAATGTATGGTTGGGTGTATGAATGTATGGTTGGGTGGGTGAATGTTAGTTTGTTAGTTAGTTAGTTAGTTAGTTAGTTAGTCGCGGTTCCAACTTCACGGCAACGGGTAGTCCCCATTATGCTCCGTTCCTGTGCCAGTCAGTATAACACACAAAATGCTCCTCACTACCAAATGTAAAAAAGTGGAATAGACAGGAGTCTCGGTAAGCCAACAGTCCGCACAGGTACACTGTGCATAATGCCGCCGCCAGAATGCCAACACAAAAGACCTCCACGAAAAATACAGTTCATCGTCGATGGAATCGGCAGTCACCAGAAAGACTTCATTGACCCGGGTTTTATCCCACAATGCTCGGTCTCTTTCCGCAGGGCGAACAATCGAACGTGCCGTACAAAGCAGGAACTCCGTAGCTCCAGCGACGACTCCCAGGAGTCTCCTGAAAAAAAAATGCACCCGTGAAACGAAAAGACAGGCCAGTCGATTCAGCGACAGCCAGCCATTGTTTCGAACATGCAGTTCACTGTGCAAACAACAGCGGACAGATGTAAAAGCATCCCATACGAATCTCACAGCTCACAGTGTCGCGCCACGCACTCACTCAGTAGCATGGCGACGGCAATATGTACTACCAGTCCAACATAAGGAAAAATGCGAATGCAAACAGTAGCCACAAGCATAAACACGCCAAAGGACTTAACGGTTCAATGCCTAACCGCCATGTTGGGGACCGGAAGTCCTGGGTGGTGGGTGGGTGAATGTATGGTTGGGTGGGTGAAGGTATGGTTAGGTGAATGAATGAATGGTTGGGTAGGTGAATGTATGGTTGGGTGGGTGAATGTAAAGTTTTCTTAGTGAATGTAAAGTTTAGTGGATGAATGTATGGTTAGGTGTGTGCACGTATGGTTTGGTGTTTATATGTATGGTTTCGTTTGTAAATATATGGATGGATGAATGTATGAATGGATATATTGATGGATGGATGAATAGATTTGGGTGTATAAGACACCTTGGTGAATTTGTGGATTTATGCGTGTATGAATGGTATGGGAATATGGATAAATTGGTGGATGATCGCATGATTGGGTGGATGAGGTTATGGTTTGGTGTGTGAATGTATAGCTGGGTATGCTAATGTATGATTGGGTGTGCGAATGTATGGTTGGGTGTATGGCTGAATGAATTCATGAATGGATTTATAAATGGATGAGTGGATGATTAGATGGGTGGGCATATAAAGGGTTGGTTAATTTATGAAATCATGAGTGTATTAATGGGTATATAGGTAGATGAATTCATGGGTGGATGAATGTATGGATGAGCAGGGTCACGGGTGAATATGCATGTACGGGTGAATGGACAACATATCCATTACAGGACATGGTAGTCACGGCCAACATTATTTGTTTGTGATTTCTTGGCAAGTTGGTGTTTCTCTCTCAGTAGTTTGCCATTGCTTTCTGGAAACTAACGCAAGGCGATCGACCAGATGGTGCATGGATGAAATTATAGATGTGACTAAACATACTTGTAAACAAAGTCATAATACTATAGACATAAAACTATAACGACAGAATGTAAAACTGCCAAACAAAAAGAGAATTATGCATATAGTATAGCAGGCAGTCTGAAAGACAGACAACCAGACACACATATATTGTTTAAAACTATATTTAAAGACATACATCTGCCAGAAATGAACAGAAATAGAAATTTCCTTTAGAAGCAATTAATTAACCTACATCCATGAATTCCAAATAAATTAAGGGCCCCATAATGTTATCTTATGGCGCTGTTATAATTCAGTTAACGGTCTGTATTCCAAGACAGAAATGTCAACGCTTTAACATTAAGAGGCTGTCCTCATTAACTAGCTTTTCCAACCATGCGTTTTTAATGTCAAATGTCAACTGTAGTTTAGAATACCCCCCAAAAAGAGAAGAGGCTGGAGATAAGGTATGCATACATCTTGCAGCCAACATGGCATGTTTACTGTTAAATGAAACGAGCAAGCATGCGCGTCAGCAAGCATTAACATAACCCAAAGATGAGTCAGTGTCTTAAAGAGTACTGACGGGCGAGTGTCGGAAAAACGGAATTTCCGATGTAGTGCGTACATTTTCATGAAAGTAGTTAACCGTGTTTGCATTTCGCTTGCTAAAATAAGAAATGTGTTTGGAATTTGATTCTCATCTCATCTCACCATATTCGTCTTGTATCTTGCGGTTTCGAGGTGAAGTGTAAACATCGGGAGAGTGCCCGTTTATGGGCTTCATGTATTCAGATTCCCATGGACTTTGCTATTCCCTCTGTCCATCGTTTACGTGGTCGGCCTCTTCCTCTGCTTCCATTTGGTCTGTACATCACTGCTTGTTGTGGTAGACTGTTAGTTGGTAACCTAATTGCTTGGCCAAACCATTTGACTTGCTGCTTTCTAATAAAATCTAGCGCTGCCATAACCCCACTTTAGTCCTGAGTTCTTCATTTCTCATTGTCTTTCTTCTTGATACATCTAGTATTCTTCTCAAAAATCTCATTTCTGTTGTTGTGATTTTTCTTTTCTCTTTTTCTGTCATTGATTGGTACACATATAACACGCGGGGAAATATACTGTTAACAAAGTAAACACTGGACAATTAACTCGTATATTAAAGTTAGTAGCATATTCTTCACAGATCGTCACAGTCATCCTCAGTATTTTTGGGCTTTCTGTGATTTCTTGGCAAATTTACGATCGGTAGTCTGCAGGGCGCGTCTGACCGAGTGGTTAAGAGTGCCGGGTTCTCCTTTGAGAGACCCGGGTTCGAATCCTTGGCAAGGTGTGAATTTTATTTTTCTGTCGGGGGCAAAAAGAAAATCCTAACTTGTACAGTTGGTGGCGACTTTGGGTTCATTCTGACTAGGAGACCAAACCAGTTAAGTCTTTCTCTAGTGGAGAAGTGGTCAAGCCGTCTCCCCGGAAGGTTGTGGGTTCGATTCCGGGCTACATCTTTCGGGTCACGAATGCATTTGTCTTGGAGACTCTTGCGGGTTGTCGCTGGAGCTATGGAGTTCGTGCTTTATGTGACGCTTTCGACAGGCCGCCCCGCGGAAAGAGACCGTAGCCGTATGGGATGATACCCGGTGCAATGAAGTCAACCTTCTCGACTTTTAAGATTGTTTAAAAAGCATTTGAAAAGCATTGCAGGTGTTGCTGCAACTATTTTATAGATCTCCTCGTTTCTATATGGTCTTTTCTTGATGTGTTCGCTATAATTCTCTGGCATCTCATGTCACAAGTAGTGAATTATCTTTATTTACTATACCTGATATATTACTCTGCAGTATGCTCCTGCCGAGATGCAGCAAAATATGCCAGGCAATAAATCGTGCAACATATGGTTCGGGATTTCTGTGTTAAACTACATTTATCTGTCTTTTACCCCCACCAAAGAAACTAACCTGACTTCTGAAGGCCCACAGTTAGACAGTCTTCTGAAGGCCCACAGTTAGACAGTCTTCTGAAGGCCCACAGTTAGGCAATCTTCTGAAGGCCCACAGTTAGGCAGTCTTCTGAAGGCCCACAGTTAGACAATCTAAATTCTTTGTTCCATCTGTCCTACAGTAGTCTTCACTACATACACCTGCAAGCTCACTCACTTGTCTGTCTGGTGGTCATGAGTTGGATTCTGATCGAGCGGATTCGGATATGTAAAATTGACCGTTTAATCCCTTTACATGAAACAGTTAAGACTCGTAGGCGGAATCTGCTGCAGACAGCTAAAGTTTGAGACCATCACATTTTGTAGGCTCGAGTGCCAGAATAAATACGTGGTTAGTCTTAACCCCTAGGAGCTGATGTCGATCTCTCACTCGGCCGAGCACAGGTCATTATCACGTAACATCCTAACCATTACACCAACGTGCCCAAAAATGAAACAAACCACTTGAGTTGTTGATGAGTTGGGCTAAGAACCGATATCATCGCGCTTAGAACATTCCTAAATGCGCTCTGTCCCTCGTTCAACAACCAGCGAAGAGTCAAACTGCCAATAGTTTCAACTGCCATATGATTGAAAGTTCTTCTAGTCTTCCCGCTTGGTTTTGAGACTTGTCCAAAACCCATGCCGATCCTCTGCCATATCATTCTCTTTATATACGGGTCCTCAGTCTGTTCCACCACCTCGACCCGCAGGCGCCCGAAACAAACCAAATAACAAAGAAAAAGGAAACGTCTCGTTAACTTTAAAGTAAGTGTTGAAAGGTAAGAATATCAACATCAATATACTGGATTGTACCCTATATGTCCCCGTCTCTTTCAGCAGGGCGGCTTGTCGACAGCGTCGCTCAAATCACGAACTCCGTAGCTCCCGCGATGATCCCCCAGGAGTCTCAGAGAAAATAGCACTCGTGAATCAAAACACATGTGAGACAGTACAAGTACAACGTGATTTGACTCAAGACTCAACGACACAACGTTCAACGGATTTATTTACAGATCATATACAGTACTATGATCACAACAAGATATACTTGATACTTCAATACACTTACATCCACAATACAGCTCATAGTCTATCTCTCAAGATGTCCAGACACTCGACTTTCAGGCACAGAAACCACACAACGCCTTTCTCTCATCATGCGTCCGGTCCAGTCGACGTCCCAGAGCTGTCTGCCTATAGCTCGCAACTTGCCTCCCCACCTGAGGTGGCTTCACGAGACATGCGTGCGTCCTTGCCTGACCGCTGGCCGTCTCGTCAGCCAGCAACCTTGCAGGCGGGTGACTACTACTCGCCTGGCGGCGTAACGAAGTTACTTCATCCCTGCTGGGGATTCAGTCACCTGGCGGGCGTAACGATGTCACTGCATCACTGCACTTCGGTAGACTCTGACACGCTCCCCCGGCAACTTCATGAAAGATGTCATCTTTCATGTATAATATATGTACATACTGGGTTAGTATTTTAACCTTGTCAGAGTCAACCCTTATGTTGTTATATACATTGGTATCATAATACATAGACATACACATCTGCCATAGAAACATATAAGAAATGGACGTTGTATTCAACGACATGTGGTGTTCAACCTATAACACTTGTCAGGTTTCATCATCTCGATGGCTTATTACCTTAATTGCATTATTGACCCAGTCAGATCGGTAGTACCAGCTTCACGCATCTACCTCGCAGCCTTTGAAAAAAAAGTAATAATATGGTTTCTGAAACAAAAACCATCTAGCTAGACCGAAATGCGGCTTTTACATAAGTCACATTAAACGCTCAAACCCTGACCTCATTTGGCCAGGACTCTTGTGTTGGTCTGCAATGTCGGCAACACTCTGCCATGCCCAGTAGATGCCCACCTGGTGTGTTAACAATCTGGCAAACACATGGCTATTTTTATACAACACATTACAGTATACATTTCAAATTATGGCCCTTTGTGTACTGATGTAATCGCAACTAAATGAAAGGGGAATAATTTCAACATTTATGACATATAATATTTTACAATAATTATTTTATTTCTTAGCGTCATCGCTTGACGTTTCTTCATCCTAACGAGAAATGTCGGTAGTATGAATACATTAATCAAGATATGATTCTAAGATTACACTACATAAATATATAAACACACAATTCGTGTATTCAACTTTGTTGATTCCTAAAGATTTTAGAATCGTCATAGCTTTTTAAACTTTTATTTGTCGTCTTCTAATTTTGCTCTAAATTTCTAACTAATCCGGAAGTACACACGAACACTAAGCAGTTGATGTTACAACTTGTAGAACACACTTGTTCCGGTTTGATGTAGTTACGGAAAGTACAACGTTCTAACAGTTCATGTGTTGGATGTTTCATTGTAAAAACCCTCTGGATTTCGCTTGACTGCAGTGGTGTAGCTGTCAATGTTTAGGTCACACTTTCAAACACGGATTTAAAATATCTCTGGAAAGTTCCACCCGGAGATGCCACTGTCACATTGGATAGTTCGCTTACGGTAAGTTTTGAGCGAATGTGGCACTGTTCTTGTTACGAAATATATACAATTAATAAAGTTCGCTTTCTACCACACATTACACAATTATACAAGACAATAACTACATTAAGTACTAAAATAAGAACATTATATACTTTGGGAGTAACCCCTATCACATTGTAGACATTACACAGCTTTTGTGAATGGAAAAAATTATTCACTGATAGATGGCTGTGTTGATCTGAGTGTATTTTACACACTGCACTCAGAGATTGCTTACTGGGTCGGTCGGACAACGGGACAACAGATCGGCAATCGTGTTGGTTCTGCCTGGGATATGCCGAACCTCGAAGCTGTAATCTTGGAGCTTAAGAGACCAGCGCGCTACCATCTGGTTTGAAGGTACACCAGAATTTATAAATCGCAATGGACTGCTGTCAGATTCCACGATGAAATGGCGTCCTAGAAGAAATCTAGACAATTTTGTAATACCCACCACTAAAGCTAGGGCTTCCAACTGAGGTATTGACCAAGCCCGTTCTCTGGGTTTCAGTTTCCTGGATACGAAGTACACGGGGTGAAGGATGTTATTGTGCTCTTGCAACAAGACTGCCCCAATCGCCACGGAGCTCGCATCTGTACGCAATCTGAAAGGTAAATGGAGATTGGGCAATTTCAGGATGGGATTGTGTAAGCTATTATCAGAAAAACAAGATAATACTTTACGGAATGCAAATTTTAGGCATTCATTGCTTACAATTTTCTCCGGTTTATCTTTTGTTAGTAAGTTAGTAAATACTTCGGTTAGTTCGGAAAAATCAGGAATGAACTGCCGGTAATAATTTATCAGTCCTAACAAACTTCTGACTTGCTTTTTCGTAGTCGGAAGTGAGAGTTTTAGTATCTTGGACACAATGTTATCGTCTGTCGTGACAAAGCCATTGGATATTTTGTACCCCAAAAAGGATATTTCATGGTAGGCTATGTCTACTTTAGCAGGCTTTACTGTCAGTCCGTGCTGTCTAATGCGTTCAAATGTCTGTTCTAATGTCTTTATGAGCTCTGTCATCGTCTCTGTGTGAACACAGATGTCGTCAATATAGCAAATTATTTTAGGTATATCTACTAGAAGAAGTCGTGTCATACGTACGAATGTGGCTGGGGCATTGACTAGCCCAAATGGAAGTTTGCACCATTCGTACAGTCCCCAAGGTGTGGCAAAAGCTGTCAGATGTCTGCTCTGTTCGTCTACTGCTATTTGCCAGTAACCTTTAGTCATGTCTACCTTCGTAAAAAACCTAGCGTCTGTCAGTTCTGTCAATAGATCGTCAGAGTTTGCCATCGGCTCAAGATCTAGAAGAGTTATCTTATTGAGCTTTCGATAGTCGATACAGAGTCTTATCGTATTGTCCTTTTTGCGTACAATGACCATTGGAGATGAGAAGTCTGATTGGGATCGTCTTATGATGTTGTTCTTTTCTTGTAACTTTGCCTGTGGGTGTTTACCTTTTTTCACCAGTTTCTGGCAGGTGTCACAACTTCTGCAATATTCTTTAATGTCATTGCAAAATTTGGGCCAATGAAACTGTGTTAATAATCTTGATCTGGTCTTAGCGTATGCCATATGCCCTGCAAGAGGTATATCATGGGCAAGATGTAAGGCTTGCTTACGATAATTATTTGGCAAAACAGTTTGCTCTGTGGTGTCATCACCTCTGGTGTAATACCTAGTGAGGATATCATTTTTCACAGCAAAATGCCATTTTGCATTCTTGGTTACCTTTGGCTTTTGGCCGATCAGATTAAAATATTTTAACAATGAAGGGTCAGCCTTTTGAGCTGTTACAAACGTTTCCTTCATGGTGTTAGTAGGTAGTGATACTGGGCTGAGCATTTGTATAGCCTCAGTTTGATTACTTTCATCTTGCACTCTAGCAGTAGATCTGGTTACTGCGTTCACACATTCAATGATATCAGATGGTGATGAAACAATGTTATCAATGATGTCATGAGATCTTAGTGCTACATTAGCTACCATACATTCATTAGGTGGTGTAACATTATCAATGATGACATTGGATGGTGATGTTATGCTATCATCAATACACAGAGATGTTATGTCATGAGGTTTATCATTCACCTCTGGCAAATTTCCAATTATTACATCACACACTGGGTTTATTAATGCAGCGCACTTTACTTTCCCAGTGAGGAAAGGTGTTTCAATATATGCCCATGCTAGTGGGTATTTCTCAATATTGCCTGAGAATGTCCTGCATGTTACGTGCCTGCCTGTATAGTCTGTAGGCATTATGAACGTTCTCTTCAGACCAATAAGTGAACTGCCCGTGTCTCGAAGGACTGTAGCAGACTTGCCATTCACGTATCCGTGATGGATGTTTATCCTGCCTTTAGAATCTACTACCAAATTAGCTTCTTCATTGGCAATAGGAATGGAGTGGCCGCATGTTAACACGCCATCTTCATAAAAGGTGTTACAAACAGTACATTTATTTGCGTTAAAAATGTCAAAAACCTGTGCTGAGTTCACAGGATGTTTCTCTGATTGTTCTTCATCTGACGATGAACTGTCAAACAAGGCGGCATTTGCTTTGTTGGTCATTTGCCTACCTTTACAATCATGGCGATAGTGTCCGTACGCCTTACAGAGGAAACATTTACGCAACTTTCTGAAGGATCTACGCTCTTTATCTTGTCTGTTTACCATGTTTTGTAGATAAGTATTATATGCGGGGTTCTTATCGCACATCTCGCTTTGATGGTGAGAGTATTTACAATAATTACAGTGAATATACTTCTCAGATGTAGGTCTATGAGGTTTCTGCCTACTATAGGGTTTGTCATAGTTAGCCGCTGCTACAAAATTTATGTCAGTAGCTTCACTGGCAAAGCAATGTTTGTTGGCTGTGTAATACGCCGAACCACGTCTCTCAATCTCATCCACACTAGTGCATTCATTCTCCTGCAAAAATTTTGAAAATGCTGATGGAATGGATGAAATGACTTTATCTCTAATGATCAGATCTTCTAATCTTTGATAATTTTTGTCAATTTTAGCTGCTGAAGTCCATTTGGTAAATATATCTCGGACTAAGCAGAGGTAATCAGAGAACGTTTGAGTCGGTTTTGGGCTCAACTTGCTGAATTGTTCTCTGTAACCTGCTTCATCTAACATAAAATGTGCCATAATCTTTGATTTAAGATAATGGTAGTCTTTTCTGAGGTCTTTGGGGATAGTCTCAATGACTTTAAGAGGCTCCCCTGATAAACTCCTCATATAAACAATATTCCATTCAGACAGTGGAATCTGGTAATGTTCCATTAAAGTTTCAAAATTTTGGGTAAAGGCTGCGGTGCAGTCACCCGAGGTATAATTACGTACAATACCTTGATATTTCTTGTACTGGTTTTCTTTCTCCAGTCTCTCAGATTTCTTATGCTCTTTGTTAATGGCAGTCTCAGTATCAAGTTGTTTCATCTTCAACTGTAACTCCAGTTCTTCTCTCTTACTCTCAGCTGCTATCTCTGCTTGCTTTAAAACTACGGCAGTTTCTGCATGCTTTAATGCTCTTTCAGCTGCTCTTTCATCGCGTTCAGTAGCTTTCTCGCGAAGGTGTTCAGAGTATTTATTCTCACTCCATTTCATTAACTCATCATCTGTTAACTTCAATTTTAACCCCATATCGATGAAATCATTTAATGAAGACATGATGGAAAATGTCAATGAAATACCAGCCACACAATTTGTTACAAGTGGTTAGTACAATAAACAGTTTACAATTTGTGTTCTATTGACAATACGTGCCTAAAATTGCATCCTTAAAGTAAATGAAAAGAAAAATATACTCAAGTGCCCTGGATGCGGTGAAGAACGGTTGGAAATCGGGCTAGGAACTGTAGGGTCGCTACTTCGAACCACAAATGACCTCTACGCGCACGGTTTCAGATGGTACGGAAAAACCTGCTTTGTTTTGGAGGAAATAAATTAGCGTCTATTTGATGGTGTGTGCCTGCTTGTCACTAAGTATTGAGTAGGTTTGTATGGCGTTGAGTGTAATTGTAGGTCGTAAGTTTGTCCGTCAACAATTTTTTTTTCAAAACACAAGTCACTTTCTTTCCAAGACTTTCTGCTTTCCACAACTTACTTTACAAAGACAATCTAACTGTATCTCAACACGCTACAACATTGATGACACATCACTTACATCAAGATGACATTCAGTAAGGACATCGACATCAAGTTTACAAGATGGCGACAAGGTCACAATGGCGACAAGATCACAATGTCGACAAGGTCAAAACGGTGACAAGTTTAACAATCAAAAATGTTTTACACGTTTACAGGATCAAACAATATATATGCACTGTACGTTCACAACTAGTCTCCATGTTTAAACAATGTAGTAATAAATCAAAATGAGCCTTCCACGATCACATTTACATGTACAATCAAATTTGACAAAAATTCTAAGTTCACAAACTCTAGTTTTAACCGTTAATCACATAAACACGTTCATTTCAAAGCCGGACGAATTCCCCCACGTCCACACATGTCAGGGTCTTAAACTTGGCTCGCTAACCTAACACATGTGAGACAGTACAAGTACAACGTGATTTGACTCAAGACTCAACGACACAACGTTCAACGGATTTATTTACAGATCATATACAGTACGATGATCACAACAAGATATACTTGATACTTCAATACACTTACATCCACAATACAGCTCATAGTCTATCTCTCAAGATGTCCAGACACTCGACTTTCAGGCACAGAAACCACACAACGCCTTTCTCTCATCATGCGTCCGGTCCAGTCGACGTCCCAGAGCTGTCTGCCTATAGCTCGCAACTTGCCTCCCCACCTGAGGTGGCTTCACGAGACATGCGTGCGTCCTTGCCTGACCGCTGGCCGTCTCGTCAGCCAGCAACCTTGCAGGCAGGTGACTACTACTCGCCTTGCGGCGTAACGAAGTTACTTCATCCCTGCTGGGGACTCAGTCACCTGGCGGGCGTAACGATGTCACTGCATCACTGCACTTCGGTAGACTCTGACACCCGGAATCGAACCCAAAACCCTCGGAGCGTATGGTAAACGGAGTAACCACTCCGCTACAGAATAAAAATTGATCTTCGGTTACTGAAAAAAAAAACACAACCTAATATTGCATTCCTTATCTCTTCTTAATCAACTGTCTGTCCTGTAAGTACAGTTCTGTTGTCTTATTCCATTTAATCAATTGTCTGTGCTGTAAATACACTTCTGTTTTCTTATTCCACTTAATAAACTGTCTGTCCTGTAAATAGGGTTTATGTTGTCTTATTCCATTTAATCGAATGTCTGTCCTGTAAATTCAGTTCTGTTTTCTTATTCCACTTAATCAATTGTCTGTCCTGTAAATACAGTTCTGTTTTCTTTTGACATTTAATCATCTGTCCGCCCTGGTGGATTGAGACGGTGGCATGGAGGAATATCATTAGCAGTGTTGATATAGAAAACCAAAGACCGAGATCTGTGGAGAGTCATGAACGCCTACACCAGTCCGCATGGCATTTTATGAAGATGATGATGTCACAGGAACTCAAGAGACCTACACAGATGTCACCGAAGAACTAGAACCAGACATATTAAAAGAAGAAATTATAGAAGCCATCAAATTAGCCCCATTGAACAAATCACCGGGACAGGATGAAACACCAAATGAACTAATTAAAGCAGCAAGAGAAGTAGGAACAGCTTGGTAACATAGACTATTCAACCATGTTTGGGTAGAACAACAGACACCACTAGACTGGGGAAACGCCATAATTATCCCAATTTGTAAAAAAAACAAAGGCAGCAAAAGAGACTGCACACAATACGGAGGCATTTCACTGTTGAGTCATACAGGGAAAATATTTTGCAAAATTCTTGAAAAAAGATTACGAACTACTTTAGAACCCCAGCTAAGAGAAACACAACTTGGATTTAGGAAAAAACAAAGGATGCACAGATGCCATTTTTGCTCTGAGACAACTTATAGGAAAATCCATCGAATTCAATGAAACACTCTACTTTTCCTTTGTCGACCAAGAAAAGGCATTCGATAGAGTAGATAGAAACAAGCTGTGGGAAATCCTTAAACAATATGGAGCGAACACGCATCTAACAAACCCATGTAAAAGCTTATACAACAATAGAGAATGCATAGTGAGAGCAACTGGAGGACACTTAGAACCCCTCATCATAAGATCTGGAGTACGACAAGGTTGTGTCCTGTCCCCTCTCTTGTTCATAACATATATAGAGAACATATGTAAAAAAAACCAGCCAAGCAGAGACAGCAAGAATACCGCATGGCGAGAACATAATAATAATAATAATAATAATAATAATAATAATAATAATAATAATAATAATAATAATAATAAGTCTTTATTTTCAAAGGGTTAAGAATTGGGCACGCAGGCCCGTCTGACATTCTGCCCTTCTTCTCTATTTCCTCTCATACATTCTTTCATTCAACATCACTTATGAAGCAACTTTTGACAACAAAAGAACATTAAAACGCATGAAAAATAATCAATAACAAATGACTCACTGAAGCAGTGTTTAACATGGGCATTATAAATACCTAAGGAGGGTGTAACGTGCCATACATAAGGGAATGTTTTTTGGCTAGTTGTCGTTTGAGATAAGTTACCATTATTGTCTTTTTTGTGTTGTTTGTTATGGGGGCATGTAGTCTGTACTAAGGTAGTGTTCACAGAAGTGAACACAGAAGAAGAGGCATCTGCAAATCTAACCATTAGAGAACTGTTTGCGGACGACCAAGCACTAATAGCAAAATCAGAAGCTGAATTACAAGACCACATGAATAGTCTACACGAAATGTGTAGGGAACATAACATGAAAATGAGCACAAGAAAAACAAAGGTAATGACTATAACTAAAGAAGAAAAAACAACAACAATTCACCTAAACGAACATCCCTTGAAACAAGTAAAGAGTTTAAAGTACCTAGGAAGTATAATATCATCAAATGGCAGATTAGAAGACGAGATCGAAAATAGGTGCAATAAGGCAAATCAACTCATTGGACAAATGGCACCAAAACTAAAGACCAAACGTGTATCAATAACTACTAAGAAAGCACTTTACAACACAATCTTCCTACCAACTCTATGCTACCAATGCCAAACCTGGACAATGACAGAAAAAGAGAAAAGAAAAATCACAACAACAGAAATGAGGTTCCTGAGAAGAATACTCAACGTATCGAGAAGAGATAAGATCAGAAATGAAGAAATCAGGACTAAAGTGGGGGTTAAAGCAGCACTAGAGTTTATTAGAAAGCATCAAGTCAAATGCTTTGGCCATGCAAGTAGGTTACCAGTCAACAGCATACCACAACAAGCAATGATGTACAGACCAGATGGAAACAGAGGAAGAGGCCGACCACGTAAACGTTGGACGGAGGGAATAGCAGAGTCCATGGGAATATCGATACATGAAGCCCATAATCGGGCACTCTCACGATATTTATACTTCACCTCGACACCGCAAGGTACAAGAGGAACATGATGAGATGAGATGAGATGAAATATTTATCTGGCATGCACCTGAATAGATGCAGCGAAATATGGCAAAAAATAAATCGTGCAATATTTTTTTTTATCGCATGTGTGTTTACATTCACTAAAGGCATACATTGTTTTGTATTCCTATGTGGTTGTTTTTGTTGATTAATGCACCTGAGAATCAAGAAGATGGCAAGCGGAGAATCAGTTGGTTCCTTTCGTGTACTCTGCATTGTTCTTTGTGTACAAGCTGCAGTCAGACATTACGCTGCACCTCCCAAACATGAATCACAACATGCCACGCGAAGTTGCAGACATTCATGCAGACAAAGCAGCATTGTGAACAATCCAAATCTTTCGTATTATCATCAGCGCTGTGATAACTCCACGCCGAATAGCTCTGCTCTTTTACCAATTTTGCCACAGACAAATCTTTGTAGAAAGTTGTGGAATTTGTATTTGTTTGCCTGGTTTGTCCTTGGAACTTTTCTTATTTAAGACGTAAACAAACTAGGAGAGGTCAAAGTGACTTTATTTCAGCTAATGCCTTCTTTTCTTCCAATTACTTTTCTATGTATTGTGTTACTCTTACGTTTTTGATATTTCTTCGATGCCTGAAACATATTAAGATATAACTGATTACTGATTATTATTGATATTATTTTTTTTCGCTTTGAACCCAAGCGTATCTCATACACAATGCTGCTAATTCTAGTGCACTGGGCATATTGTTACGTGCGGATTTGTTTCCCTATTAACAGTGTCCCTTGTTATCAGGCGTAACCCACTCCGACCTCTGAGGTACTTGTTATTTGCGTCCTCAAGACACGAGTTGAGTTGAGTTGAGTCAAAAACCGACATCACTGCACTAGGGGCGACTCATCAGCGCTCAGTGCTCATCTTCAACAGCCAGCGTAGAGTTCCAGTACTAATGGTGCCCGTTGCAATCTGATTATGTGTCAGTCTTGCTTTACCTCTGAGTGAAGGCTATCGACCAGATCCTCTGACCACACAAGATAAAACAAGAAATCAAGGTTTTAATCCAACTGACCGGTGTATTGAACAGCACATCGGAAAATTAAGAATATGCACTCTTGTCCATTCGGCCACGCTGACCTCCGAATATTGAATTTAAGAATGGGCATCATTGCACTAGGGACATACCCACACATACTTGGTGCCAATCTTCAACAGCCAGCGAAGAGTTTTCATACTGATTATTTCAGTAGCAATTTTAACACTAGTCCGCCTGTTTATTTTATTCAGATATAAACTTTACACATATTATGGTCGTCTCTAAGAAGAAATAAATACCGCAATGTATATACAAGTAAATGGTAACGTTCTTCAACAAGTGAATCGGTACAACTATCTCGGAACATCTGATGGGAGATGCATTGAAGAGATTAGAACTAAAATCTATATGGTAAAGGTAGCCTTTTCAAAATGGAAAACATACTGAGCAATAAAACGATGTCATTTGCAACAAGAAAAAAGTGTTGAAATGCTACATAGAACCTGTGCTTTTGTATGGATGTGAAACGTGGACAATGAGCGGATAAGCCGAAAAACATCTAATGGCAATGGACATGTAGTTTCTGAGGTAAATGCAAAGAATAACATGGACAGACAGAAAAACCAATGAGCAAGTCCTACAAGAAGCAGATGAAAACGGTGAACTGATGAGAGAAATTAGACGTAAGCAGTCAACATGGTTTGGGCACGTTATGAGAAAACATAAACTAGAGAACTTGGTGACAACTGGCAATATTGAGGGGAAAATAACAAGGCGGAAGTCAGGGAAGGAAATATCCGAATGGCTTAACCACGTGGCATAATCGAGACAAGAACACAGAGCTGATCCACGACTCTGGTGATCGAGTGAGATGGCGAAACATGACCACCCACACTTATCGGTATGGCCCATGACGATGATGAAACTTACTTCTTTGTTTATGGAGTTCTAAACATCTACGCATTTCTTTCTGTGATCATAACAATTGTTTTGGTGAGGAAGGGGTTTCCCTAGCTGAGATGTTACCGAGTCCGTCTCAATCTCACAAGGTACAGGGATCGATTCCTGCACATTGCTGGGATTTTTCCCAAGACCTATTGGTATCTAATAATATCACGCGTCCCGCCATCTCTTGGGTTGTAAGATTGAAAACCAAGCCTTCTCGGATAAGGGCGAAAAACTGTAGGCCTGTGCGCAGGTGGTGCATGTTAAAAATCCCAAGGCAGTTTGAGATTGTAAAGAGTAGGCTGTAAGGTCACGTCCTGACAGTATTGCTTGGAATTAAAGGCTACCCACGGGTAGATAGGGCCCCTGGCCTGGGAGGGAATCTGTCTAGAGGCAGCAGACTGTACACACATGCTTGCCGAAGCCGGACACGCTGACCTTTGAGGTGCTTAACTAGGTGTGACGCATTGCCCTCGATAGAGGAACAAAGGTGGTGGAACGATGAAAGAGGAATGAAGAAACAGGAACGGAGAAGGAGGAACGGAGAAGGAGGCATGAAGAAAGAGGAACGGTGAAAGAGGAACGAAGAAAGAGGAATGAAGAAAAAGGAACGGAGGAGGAGAAAGGGAAAACGAGAAACGGAGAAGGATGAATGGAGAAAGAGGAATGAAGAACGAGGAATAAAGAAAGGGGAATGAAGAAAGAGGAACGAAGAAAGTGGACCGGAGAAGGAGGGACGAAGAAGGAGAAAGAAGCACAGAAAAAGGAAGAAAGAGGAATGAAGATAGAGGTACAAAAAAGGGAACGAAGAAGAAGGAACGAAGAACGAGGAGCGGAGAAGGAGGAATGAAGAAAGAGGAATGGGGAAAGAGAAATAAAGAAAGAGGAACAAAAAAGGAGGGACGAAGAAGGAGAAATGGAAAAGGAGGAACAAAAAGAAGGAACGCAGAAAGAGGAACGAAGAAGGAGGAACGAAGACAGAGGAACTAAGCTTTGTTTTTCAAAATGGCGTTGGACGAGGTGACTCCTGTAAAAGGGCAGTGTTTTGTGATAAACATTGTGATGAAAGAAGGTTAAAAACCCGGTTAAATTTATCACCGACTGTCATGTGTGTTTGGAGAACAGAATGTAGCATGTTCATCAGTGTTGGAATGGAGTAACCGCTTTCGTGCAGGTCATGCATCTATCCAGTAAGAGCCACAAGAAAGTCGACCAAAAAGTGTCATTACGGTGAAACCATACACAGTGTCGAAAATGTTGTTTTGTACGATCGGCATGTTACTGCTCACGTAGTCGTGATGGCTGCTGGCATAAGCAAAGATTCTGCAGAAATTATCATCTGGGATTACCTCCATGTTCATAAAATAACGTGTCGATGGGTGCCGAAACAATTGAATTTTCATTTAACAAGAAACAACAAGAGTAGCTATTTGACGAGAACGAACGAACGAACGAACGAACGAACGAAAATCTTTATTTTCAAAGGGTTAAGAATTGGGCACGTAGGCCCGTCTGACATTCTGCCCTTCTTCTCTATTTCCTCTCATACATTCTTTCATTCAACATCTCTTATGAAGCAATTCTTTAACAATAAAAGAACAATAAGCATTAAAACGCATGAAAATTAATCAATAATACATGACTCGCTGAGGCAATGTTTAACATGGGCATCATAAATACCCAAGGTGGGTGTAACGTGCCACACATATGGGAATGTTTTTTTTTCTTCTGGCTAGTAGTCGTTCGAGATAATTTACCATTATTATTGTCTTTGTTGCTGTTTTGTTTTTTTAAGGGGGCATGTAGTCTGTCCTGAGGTAGTGTTCAAACAGGTTGCGACTGTATGTATAATGATTGGTGATGAGACATAGATGCAGCACTACACTCCTGAAACTAAGAGATCCTCGATGCACTTGATACATCCAAGACCACCGCCAGCTGAAAAGTTTACACAACACTTTCAGTAGGCAAGGTTAAGGCATCGGTGTTTTGGTACCACAAGGGCATTGTGTATGTGGATTTCTTGAAAAGGGGAGAAACTATAAATGCAGTGTACTACTCCTCGCTACTTTCTAATAAAGTTCGGTAGGTCATTCACTGTAAATGTAAAAGACCGTCCTGTGAAGGTGTCATTCTTCAGCACGACAACGCGAGACCCCATACAGCCGCCAACACTATTTATGACAATTATTGCTTAATTGCACGGGGAGGTACTGCCACACGCGCCTCACATTCCCGACATGGCCCCGGATGATTTCCACATTTGTGGCTCTCTGAAACAGCATTTCGGAGGACAAAAGTTTGACACGGATAACGAAGTGAGTCAGGTAGATCTCCAATGACTCAGTACGAGCCAAAAGAATGTTATACTGCGGGAATACGGAAGCAAGTAGCCAGATGGGGAAAATATGTTGCAGAGGCCGGTGACTGCATCACAAAAACGTTACAGGTAATTTCAGTTCATCTCTCACAGCTATCTAGAGATTACATCAGTCCGGGTACTTCATGGAATTACAGTATGGGCGGATTCTGGTACACACACACACACACACACACACACACGCTCGCGCACAGAGAGAGAGAGAGAGAGAGGGGGGGGGAGAGAGAGAGAGAGAGAGAGAGAGGGGGGGAGAGTAAGAGTAAGAGAAATAGAGTAATAGTAAGAGAGAGAGAGAGAGAGAGAGAGAGAGAGAGAGAGAGAGAGAGATATTGGTCATTGACAAGATAAAATTCACTCATAATAGTATTCATACGATATGGAACTTTTTTTTCGCATATCCTTTTACAGGACATCGCTGTCAACATCAGCATCTTTCAGCTGATTATTGATTTCTTGGCAAGATTACGCTCAGTAGTTTGCCATTGCTTTAATATGGAACTACCACACTAATATCTGAAATACTTTAACAAGTGGCGGAGTGGCTGTGAGGTATCAACGTCCTCCTCTAACTTGAATAGGAGTGGTTGGATTCACGTTGTTGGCGACACGCATTTTTAGAAAATGGTATGTGTGGTATACAGAATCCACCTTCCTGGGGTAGTAGATTGGACGTCTGACCCTTTCAGACACAGACGAATACCTCGAAGGATCTGTATGCGCGTTGAGCATTTTAAAATTCCCTCGACATATGGACAGGAAAGAGCATATAAAAAGGGTGGTGAATCAGGCTAAATTTTAAAACGAGACAAACTAACCTCCCCTCTTCGACCCCTCCACCCCCAAAAATAAATTTTAAAAACCCATACAATTATAATATGTGTGCCTCAGGTTAAAAAAAAAAAACAACAATAGTTGCATGTCCTTTACAGGATGGCCCAGTCAACCCCATCATTGGTTTGGGTGTTTGTGATCAGTTGAAAAGTTTACGTCAGTAGTTTGCCATTACTTTCTGAACGACAGGTACCCATACCATTTTATAAAAAAAAAAACCAACGAAAGGCGGTCTGCTGCAAAATCACCAGCACCTGTGTTTCGAACGCGGGTATGTGAGATCACGAACCCCGTAAACACTTCGCTACGGAACCGGCTTGCCTCATGTAATTTATACATTAAAACCCTAGCCGATACTTCGGAGTCGGTGTACAGTACGGAGATTCTACTTGCGTGTTCTGTGGAAGGGAGCTGGCGCTATTTCTGAAGATGTCCGGGTGGAACTAGAGTGATGAATTTTCCACATACATAATAACTTATTTGACAAGAGCTGTCATCATGATGGCCTGGCTAAGGTCAAGGCATCGCCCAAAGTCGCATACACAACCTAGACAGCGAAAGAGTAATCAAAAGTTCTACCACTTTACCAAGACACGCCTTTGAAAATTATCGCCATTATCGCCCACTGTTGTGACATCACCGCATACTTAACTTTTGAGCAGTGGCGTAGCATGTATGGGGTATGTGGGGTATAATGTATGAGGATAGGAACGGTGGCTAAATTATCAGCAGCTAAAACATTCCCTCATATTGAGGCTTCGTGTTAACATTGGTGTGAAACCACTGGGAGGAAGAATAATGACACTAGTTCCCCTTGTATGCATGGTGATGTCTGCATGAGAAGAGACAGAGGACTTAGGACTATGCATTCATCATAAAAAGAAAGGGGAAGTGAAGGCCTTTTATGTTTGGCAGGGATGTGCATGTCATGAGATGGTTTGTGAGCCCGGATTACATCCACTCCTTATGACGTGAAACACGACTTTGGCGCTGGCCAAGAGAAAAGGCTCTCTCTCATAACGAGTCAGTGGAAAGTCGACTTCAGTCCAGTTTGGACTGGTTGAGACTCAGCGTTGTGGCAATATGGCACATTCACAGTGTTGTTTTATAGTGATATTGTGGACGTATTTTACTATGTTAGTGCGGTTTGAGAGTAGATATGCGGTTATGTGAAATATTGAACAAGTGTCAGTACAACAATAGATGATGTAAATCTGTTCGGCGTTTTGGTTCAGTGCTTATCGTTAACATATCACGTCGTGGTTCGTCAGGTACATATGGAGGAATGAAAGGGTTCAATAATAATAGCCATATACTTAATGGCCTCTTAAATTGGGGTTAACATCAGTCAACCAATGTACCTACCGTGAACAGTACTAGTCAACTCAGATACAATCTCATCACAAGAGATACAGTCATCGACCCTAGATTCAAACAGTCGACCCTAGATACGAATATGTTGACTTAAGAACTCACAGGATCCATGGTAGTGCGACTAAAGTCCTTAAGACCGACAGTGAGAAGTCGCAATACAAGAACCTGCTATGGACATGCATTGTGTTAGGAGCAATATATTTTATAGGCCTGAGTGCATGTAGAAATAGGTGATTAGTCTTTACCTCCTGTAGCAAGTGACTGGACCTGGTATCGAACCCTCGTCATGACATTGTCAGGACAACTCCCTAATCGGGAGAAGGAGAAGAAGAAGAAGTAGAAGCAAAAGAAACTTCTATGTATGCTAATCAATACATGTGAACATCAAAGCAATATATTCCCTTTGTGGATTTAAACACACGAACAATAATTTATTGCTCAGATATATTGATACATTATGTATTAGGTGACTCCAGTCGTTGCTATGTAAACAGAAGGGCTTCCTGTTGAATCGTAGACTTCTTCACGTTCGAACAATATCAGCGACTATGTACCTAGTATTTCAGCTAAAGTATTATTTTATTCACTTCAAATGATATATGACTCTGCAGCATGAAACTGACGAGATATATCGAAATATGACAGGCAAGAAATCGTGCAATACTTTGTTTATGGCGTCCGTTTTATACATGTAAACATATGTCTCATGTTATTTAGATGGTGTATAGCGTTCCCCATTTGTTGACATTTCTGGTGAATACGCCAATGCGTATCATGTGATCCCACGTCATACAATTTACTCGTGACGTGTTTGCTGGCAATTCGGTATGAAATAATTATATTAGCATACTGGTTGACATTTCCGCAGTTCCATCAAGCCCCATAAAGGCCGCTTCTTTTATGACACAGCTGCAAAACTCTATTACATAAGCCTACGTATGTTAGGCTATCGCAGAAATTATCTATAATTTACAATGTGCATGTTAGAAAATTCAAATTGCCGTCTTGACAGACGATAGTTTGATATATTCTGCTTCTAACAAGGTTCAACAACTACAACCTACGGCAGCAGCAATTTCATATCTCTCCATAATACAAAGCCTGGGCTGAATTTAGAGACCATGTGTTGGTCATATAGCATGCTCTCTCTCTCGGCCTGCCTAGTTCACTCCAGAGGAAAGGTCACACCAATACGTCTGGAACAAGACAAGCTGCAGAAGCCGCCGGATCAGCAAAGCAATACTCTAATTGTCCACCTGTCGGAGCTTCCATCCTAGACCAGTTGCCGACCAAGGCTCAGTACCTGGTCTGCCCTATCTTGACATTTAATCTTTAGGTTGCATTTCCTGGCACCAGGATAAGGCATGTGCTCTCAAAATTGCTCTCCTACGCTTGAAGCCGTTGGCAAAATGTGGAGTGTTGGGTTTGGTGAGCGCCGCCGAACATTCGGCGCTAACAGAAAGCAGGTAATACCTTCCCCGGTAGCTTAGTCATATATGACTAAGACTTGACACCCATGAAAGACTATTAATGCTTCAAATGCGTATCCAACCAACATGCCAATTATCATTCTGGTTTTTATTTATTGTGCCTATTTCCGGGTTTGTATACCTTCACTGTCACATTTTGTAATCAACCACATTTCCAAGGTTTGTAAATCACCCGAGTATGTCAGTTTTATCGAATTTATTACCACGTCCCGTCCACAACCCAGCCAAAAGGAAATGCCTGAAAATGCTGTTGCGTTAAAATGTAGGCATATTTTTCGTCTTTTAATTCTGAGGATAATGTTCATTGACGGCTGCTTGTCTAGATTCTCTTTATAGCTATATGTATGTTATGTCATGTTTTATGTGTTATGTTATGTGTTATGTTACGTTATATGATATGTGTTATGTCATGTGTTATGTTATTTGTCGTGTTTTATGTTATGTGTTATGTTTTATGTTACGTGATTTGTTTTATAATGTATTATACTACAGCATTATACCAACGTGTGTGTACTAAGTGATTCAATGAGCATGATTCAGAAGGTCGAAGCTGGATCTGTACGTAGACAGTGGACTGAGTCGCTACGGAAGTCTGTTGTCCGTAAAGTCACCTTCATCTTCGTCCCGGTCCATGCGGGAGTCGAGGGAAATGAACGAGCTGACAAACTGGCTGGTTCTGCACCCCCTGTAGATGGCCAGCCCATGGATCGTGCCGATGTTATTAACGTCCTCAAAGATATGGCGAGAACAGAAGACTTTGACGTCAATGAATCCACATTGCTGTCCAGGATGAAAGACTTGGGAGTAAGAATCGGCACAGCCAGACGCGAGAGGTACATCGGGAAAACAGAGCGCCTCGTCAACCAACACAGAACTGGCACTATTAGCCACCGGACGCTGATGCATATGCTTGGGGGAGGATCTGAGCACCTATGGACATGTCCGGAGTGCAATGAAGATACCCCAACTGATAACTGATAACTGATAACTGTGTTATACTATGTGTTATATTATGTGTTATGTTATGTGTTGTTATGTGTTACGTTATGTGTTGTGTTATGTGTTTTGTTTTATGTTATTTTATGTGTTTGTTTTATGTTGTGTTATTTTATGTGCTATTTTATGTGTTATTTTATGTGTTATTTTGTATGTCATTTTGAGTGTTTTTATGTGTTATGTTCTGTGTTTTGTTTTATGTTATGTGATTTGTTTAATGTCATGTTATGTGTTTTTTTAATGTTATACTTTGTTATGTTATGTAATGAATATAAAGAGTATCAAGGAGAAAGAATATAAAGAGTACAAGTGAGCCACGACGTGCAACTGATATTATCAATATCATCTTTATCATCAACATCAAGTGCCTTGCCAGCACTCATGACTCTCCACAGATCTCGGTCTTTGGTGTTCTGGATTAACTCTGCTGATGATATTCTTCCATGCTACCGCCTCAGTCTATATAGCATCATTAACTGATGTACTCGTGTATTAACTAAAAGCTTCTAAGTCGTAACGAGGAGTCTGCTCGTGGGTATGACACGGTGGTGGTAGCAAATATAAAGATTCAGTAGGTAAGGAACCTATGACAGGTCTCGCAAACCGATAGGGAATTTACTTGATACTAGAAATCTACTGCACATGAATCTTGAAGGAAATTGGAGAAAGACGCTAGTCACAGTAGATGGAATTTCAATACCTCTCATTGCCACGCTTAACGGCATAGTGGAGGAGAACAACACAACAACAACAAAAACAAAATCAGCAACAACAAAAACTCAATTGGTCTTTTTAATAACACCACACAGTATACGTATTATGCTACATATTTGGTCCTATATTGACGTGTTAATTTTATTTATCTTTTTTCACTTTATCGTACCAATGAGGGATATGTATATTCTATTTCAATACGATCAACGTTCCCGATTGGATAAGAGCGACTGTTCTTACATTTCCGGTTTGCTGGTGCCGAGGTAGCGGCTTCAACCCCTACACCGGTCAGTTGGACTAAAATGTTATCGTCCCCCCCCCCCCCCCTTGACATTGGGACGTAAATTACAAGTACCTCTGAAATCGAAGTCGGTTTGTCTGCTGGCGAGGGACACTGGTAATAGGGAAAGCAAATCCACACGACAAAATCAGTCCAGTGTACTAGATGTAAAAGCACATGTATAGACTACGCTTGAGTTCAAAGCGAACGAAAAATATTATATTTCATCATCGTCATCGGTATCATCATCATCATCATCATCATCATCAAAATCCTCATCGCTACCCTCTTTCTTGTTCTCTTTCACATACCTCTTCTTCTTCCTTTCCTCCCCCTCCCCTTAGTTCCTCTTCTTCTTAATTTTCTTCCCTTTATCTTCTATCAACTCCTCTTTCTCCCATTCTTCCCCCTTTTCCTCCTCTTATTATTCACGTCACAAGGGAACGGGCTTGGTAGAATCAGCGGGGAAAGAAGACCCTGTTGAGCTTGACTCTAGTCCGACTTTGTGAAGACACATGAAGGGTGTAGCATATGTGGGAGCGCAAGCGCAATTGAAATACCACTATTTTTATCGTTTCTTTACTTATTCAGTCTCTCGGTAGAGATTTGTTCGCAGCAGACGAGCATAATCTCCGGCGGGCCTATTCTCGCTGGTCGCATGATCCGCACAGTGGAAGTATGGGAGATTTGCTTGCAAATAGACAGGCAATATCTCCTGCGGTAGCTATGGCGGGCCTATTCCCGTTGGTCACGGGGACCGCTATAAGTCAGGTGGGGAGTCTGACGATAGTGCACGCTTTACACAGGTCCGGACACTTGTGATTGACAGATGTGCGCGCCCTCATGGTCCGGGCTCGTACAAGGCCCTCACCTGTGGGACATGGCTGAACGCCTCTAAGCCGGGTACCTTGGGTGTCAGGGTCTGGCCATAACTCGCCACCGGCTCGTGGTGGTGAGGTCTCGGTGGATTGACGCTGAGCCGCCAGCGTCTGCAGCCTACCTTGTGCCAGACGTATTGGTTACCCATTCCTCTGGAATACACAAGACTAGGCCGAGGGAGGGGTCATGTCGTTTGGGCATCACATGATCTCTGAAGCTCTGCCCAGACATTGTGATGGAATATTGGCCACATTCCACTCACATACTTTGGTCTGTCAAGACTGCAAGGTGTCAACTTACTATTCACGTCTCCAATCAGCCGCAATGACGAAGAAACCGAATCCTTCACAACTGATATAATCCACCACACGACAAACTTGCCGTCTTAAATCAGAATAACACAGTTACTTCGTCAAATATGTAATCTTCATCTAGTTATCAAAGAAACGGTGAGAAATTTCGCTTTACGTATTCTCCGGATTGAGTATACAATTAACGCTGTTTGCATTGAGAAAACATGATAGCCGTGTGAAATGTCTCCACAGGTCCCAACATTTACAATTGCCGTGTCGTGACATTCTACATGTTTCTGAATGTTTAGCTGTGCAGCTGGTCTTTTGTGCCTTGGAATTTTACAGCGACAATGTTGTAGATGTCTTCTTGTTCTTAACGTTGTTTTTGTATGGCTTTTGTTCGTCATCTTTCCCATTGCAGCTTACGCCTGTGAGACCTGGACACTTACTAAACAAGCTGAACAGAGCATAAATGCCTTTCAATATAAATGTAATAAGAATATATTGAATACAGATAAGAACACATGCACGCATACGACTAGGTCTGAATATTGAAGAAGGCTGGCTACTAAAGACGATAAAACAAAGAAAATTGAAATATTTTGGTTAATTGAAACGTCATGAACTGTGGAGAGAACAATCATTGCGGGGGTAAATTTCTGGGAAGAGAGGAAGTTAGCTAGTTAATTAGTTACTTAGTTAGTTAGTTAGTTAGCTAGCTAGCTAGCTAGTTAGTTAGTTAGTTAGTTAGTTAGTTAGTTAGTTAGTTAGTTAGTTAGTTAGTTAGTTAGTTAGTCTAGGTTCCATCTTCACAGCAACGGGTCGTCCCCATTATGCTTCGTTCCCGTGCCAGTGAATATCACGCAAAATGCACCTCACTGTCTAATGTGAAAAGTGGAACAATCAGGAGTCTCGGCAATCCAACAGCTCGCACAGGTGCACTGTGCGTAACGCCGCCGCCAGAATGTCAACACAAAAGTTATTCTCGAAAATTACAGTTCATAGTCGATGGAATCGGCAGTCACCCGAAAGACTTCTTTGACCCGGGTTTTCTCACATAGCTCGGACTCTTTCCGCAGGGCGATCCGCCGAAAGCGCCGCACAAAGCACGAACTCCGTAATTCCAGGAGTCGCCTGAAAAATGTTTATAACTGCAATGTTGTCTCTTGTATGAATCTAACAGTCTTTTTAGTTCACGCAGCGGTCCGTAGAGTGTATCTTCCACTGTTGTCTCTCTAAGCCAGAAGGTTCGCCTGGATATGTTGTAGTTTGGGCAGTCCTAGAATATGTGCTCTGCTGTCTGCGACACCAAACCACATGTGCACATGGCTGAGTCACCAATCTTGAATTTTGTATACATGTGGTTGCGTAATCTATTGTATCCTGTTCTGAGGCGCAGAAGAATGACCTGTTCTGGTCTGTCCATAACGTGGTAGTCGTCTTTAGTAGGGTATGGTGGCCTTCTGACTGATTTGATCATTCTTTTCTTTTGGTGGTATGTAACGGGCACATCAGGCTGTTCCTCTTTTGCTCCTTCCTTAGCCAATCGATCAGCTCTGTCGTTTCCGGTGACTCCACAGTGGGATGGTATCCACTGTGTGGTGACCTTATGCTTACTGCTAAGTTCAGAAAGTAGTGTCCTTAGTACTGGCAATTTCCCAGACAGGAGCGCCTCTATTACGGATTTTGCTTATGATCGAGGAGTTTTCCGGAAAGTTATTATAGGAGCGAGGTTCTGCAAAGGGCATGCTTATGAATGAATGAATGAATGAATGAATGAATGAATGAATGAATGAATGAATGAATGAATGAATGTTCGTCATCATATATTGCTTTACTTTAGATTGCTCGAAATCTCAATTTCTTCGTGTTCTTCATCTTGAGGTAAGATATTTTCTTGTTCCCCACATTGTTGTTTTCTTGTTATTTCTGTATTTCTTTTTTCTTTAGGTTATTTTTTTTTTTTAAATCTTGCTCCCCCTTTTTGCTTATTCTGTTTGTTCTTAACTTAGCTCTTGCTATATTTTATATCTTATTGTGTTTGTTCTTCATATTTCTCTCATATTGTTCTTCTTCTCTTGTTCCTTGCATTCTTATTGTTGTTGTAGATGTCTTCTTGTTCTTAATCTTGGATTTAATTGCTCGCGTTCGCCATGATATAATGCTTTACTTTAGATTGTTCGGATTCTTGGTCTTTTCGTGTTCTTCATCTTGAAATAACACGTTTGGCGTTGTTCTCGGACTGTGTTGTTCTCAGACTGCGTTGTTATTGAATTACGAGCTGCGTTTTTCCGGAGTTCCCTAGGAGATGCATGGCTGTCGCTACGAAGTTCGTGCTTTGTGTAAACTAAGATGATGACTCCTCATCCCTGACTTCTGGAAGTAAATTACAATGACCTCACAAGTCGGTGTGAAATTGCCTGACTGCGAGCGACACTGGTAATAGAGAAAGCTAGTCAACACGCAAAAATGAATCCATTGCACTAAAAGTAGTAACACGAATATGCTTGAGTTCAAAGCGAACGAACCAAAAAAAAAAAAAAAAAAAAAAAAAAACAATCAAACAACAACAAACAAACAATTGATGTCTTTGCCTTCCCTTTTTCTCTTTTCTCACCAATCTTACCAGTTATCAGGTGCTACAGAATAATATTCACATCCGCATGTGTTTATTGTAAGCTCGTTCAAGCGATGGATGGCGAGCAAGCGAAGGTGATAGGGAACTGTACTGGGAATATCTTGACTACGGTCGCATACGGGTTCGGCACTTGGGCTCGCCACTTGCCAAAGTGAGGGACAGAATGGCTAAAACAAAGTTTGTTCGTTCGTTCGTTCGTTCGTTCCCTGCTCCCAGGCCTACAAAATGTGTTATCCCATCACAGACTCATAGTAGAACACGCTTCCTGACTTTGTTCTCGTGCAAACCATGTTAATGTATTTGAACTGTTTCTGTCCGTTGACTCTTTGCATTCTTGGCAATGCTTTGGGAACTAAAGGCGGCCGGCGTGTACATTTTATTCCAACTGGCCGGTATTGGGGTTGAATTCTCTATCTCAGCATCAGCACATAGGAAGTTTATGAGTGATCACTCTTATCCATTCAGCTAAATAAACTGGATAGCTTGGCCACATGACGTAATCGAGACAAAAACAAAGATCCATAACTCTGGTGATCGTGTAAGTTGTCGACACGTGACCGTTAACATTTACCGGCATGACACGTGATTATAACGATGTATACCTAACTGATTCAGTGCCAAAAACACAAGTAGATTTATGCCAAACATAGCGCACCATCAAATGAACAAACATTGTAATATACATTTTCATTCACAGAGCATTACAATTACGGGAGATACAGCGAAACGAAATAAATAACACGATAACTCTAGTATGGCGATATTTCGTCCTTCTGTTCAAATGAGAATTTGGCTTTGTACAATCCTTCTGCACCGAATAAGCTAATATACGCGACAGAGACTCTATTTCCAGCTGAAATGCCTAAATGATCCGTTATTTTTAAAACATGTGTTATTGGAGACGGCTATGAAAGATAAGCAATCTGGGTTTTGTCCAACTGGCAACAGGAAATGTAATGTTAAAGACTGGATAGAAATAGTTGGTTTTTGCAACAGGAAATGTAATGTCTAAGACTGGATAAAAATAGTTGATTTTTGTAATAGGAAATGTAATGTAATGTCAAAGACTGGACAGAAATAGTTGGTTTTTGTTACAAGAAAAATGTAACGTTGAAGATGTTTGGCTGGAACAGTTACATTTTCCAGACAGAAAGTTTGATGAAGGTTCTACAGGAAATCATGACGTTTTAAGTTGAGAAGGTTGGGTGAGGGGCGGGGGTTGGAAGCAGGTAGGAGAGGTGTTGGAAGACACTGATCATGAATTGTGACCACCGCATAAAATTTGGTGCCGTTCTGGTGTGTGTGTGTGTGTGTGTGTGTGTGTGTGTGTGTGTGTAAGTGTGTGTATGTATGTATGTAAATATATGGGCATGTCATAACTGCATATCTAATCACATTTATGGGGAGTGAGGGATATTAAATTGTGTTCTTTGAGAAGTGGGAAATAAGCTAAAATATTGCATGTTCTTTATAGGGCGCTGCAATCGACCCGAAGTTGATATTCTTGGCTAATGTTAACGTTCACTAGCTTGCCATGGCTTTCTGAAAGAGAAGTCAGCGTTTAAGTCCAACTGACCGGTATACGTAATGAACCCGTTACCTCGCCATCAGATCACAGGAAGTTTAAGAGCGAGCGCTGTTAGCCGTTCGGCAACGTAGACCACATGTCCTTGACAGATTACATAGCCTTGACAAATTACATGCCATTGACAGATTATATGTCTTTGACATATTATATGTACTTGACAGATTACATGTCCTTTATATATTACGTGTTCTTTACAGATTACATGTCCTTTACAGATTACATGTCCTTTACAGATTACATGTCCTTGTCAGATGACATGTCCTTTATAGATTACATGTCCTTTACAGATTACATGTCCTTGTCAGATGACATGTCCTTTATAGATTACATGTCCTTTATATATTACGTGTTCTTTACAGATTACATGTCCTTTACAGATTACATGTCCTTTACAGATTACATGTCCTTGTCAGATGACATGTCCTTTATAGATTACATGTCCTTTACAGATTACATGTCCTTTACAGATTACATGTCCATGTCAGATGACATGTCCTTTATAGATTACATGTCCTTTACAGATTATATGTCCTTTACAGGACGTTTCGGTCAAATCAGGATTGATTTACACCCAGTTACATGTTGATATTTATTGCAGCATCGCCTTGTACAGTTGCATTCTTTGAGATGTAACCAAAACAATGTTTTAGTATGTTTATTTGCTATCAACGTCACGTTAATTTTCTAGACAATTTTACGTGCAGAGTTTGCAATTCTGGTCTGCTGGATAAGAGCGCTTGCACTTAAACTTTAGTTGCGCTGACGGCAAGGGTAGTTGAATCGTTTTATTATTATTACACAGGTCATTTGGACTCAAACGTTGACAGTTTCGTTCAGAAGGTAATGGCAAACTCATCATCATCATCCAATGCCTCGCCGTCTGGCGTGGGTGAGCCTGCCTCTCCACAAATTACGGTCTCCGACGTCATGGATCATTTCGTGTGTTGACTCCCTTCCATGCCATGACACCAGACTGTCAAGAATCTTTTCAAGCTGTCTTCATCGATCTCTCTTTCCGCAAATCTTTCATAATCTCACCACATATTCCAGTTTTTATCTTCTCTTAACGTGGCCAAATAACGATGAGTGCTTCATTCTGTTGTTTGTGATAAGTTGTCCTAGCGACTCAGCTTCCCCTGAGACGTCCTGATTGCTCTATTAGGCTGTACAATTAATTTCGAAACATGATTTTCTTGGAAAAATGCAGCGGTGGTGTCTCCTTGCATTCCGCCGGTTTGTGTATGGTTCACTCCACTAGCCTTTGTATAAAGAGACAGACCCTGACAGACGCTGCAAGGCATCTGGGGGGGGGGGGGGGGGGGGAGGTTATATATGACGTGACGCGTCTTACCCGCTTAACAACTTAACTACTGGGCGTAAAATTGACAAGTAGATCAAGCTAGGGTTGGGGTTGTTAGCAACTTCCAACGTTTGAGTCCAACTGACCCGTGGAAGGAATGATTCCATTATCACGCCTTCAGCGCACTGGAAGTTTAAGAACGACCGCGATAGACCATTCTGCCACGCTGACCTCATAATACCTTTTGCAGGATGTTGCCATAAATCCCTGTCTAATTTATGTTCAGATATCGGCTCGTATTTATGGCAACAAGATTATATAAAATTATGTTCTTATAGTACATACATACAAACATATTTATGGCAACAAGATTATATAAAATTATGTTCTTATAGTACATACATGCAAACATATTTATGGCAACAAGATTATATAAAATTATGTTCTTATAGTACATACATGCAAACATATTTATGGCAACAAGATTATATAAAATTATGTTCTTATAGTACATACATGCAAACATATTTATGGCAACAAGATTATATAAAATTATGTTCTTATAGTACATACATGCAAACATATTTATGGCAACAAGATTATATAAAATTATGTTCTTATAGTACATACATGCAAACATATTTATGGCAACAAGATTATATAAAATTATGTTCTTATAGTACATACATGCAAACATATTTATGGCAACAAGATTATATAAAATTATGTTCTTATAGTACATACATGAAAACATATTTATGGCAACAAGATTAAATAAAATTATGTTCTTATAGTACATACATGCAAACATATTTATGGCAACAAGATTATATAAAATTATGTTCTTATAGTACATACATGCAAACATATTTATGGCAACAAGATTATATAAAATTATGTTCTTATAGTACATACATGCAAACATATATATGGCAACAAGATTATATAAAATTATGTTCTTATAGTACATACATGAAAACATATTTATGGCAACAAGATTAAATAAAATTATGTTCTTATAGTACATACATGCAAACATATTTATGGCAACAAGATTATATAACATTATGTTCTTATAGTACATACATGCAAACATATTTATGGCAACAAGATTATATAAAATTATGTTCTTATAGTACATACATGCAAACATATTTATAGCAACAATGTTATATACAGTTGTGTTCTCTGAGTACATACATTCAAACATATTTATGGCATCGATGTTTTATACAGTTGTGTTCTTTGAGTACATACATTGAAACATATTTATGGCAACGATGTTATATACAGTTGTGTTCTCTGAGTACATACATTCAAACATATTTATGGCAACGGTGTTATATACAGTTGTGTTCTTTGAGTACATACATTCAATCATATTTATGGCAAAAACATTATCTACAGTAGTGTTATTTGAGTCATACATTCAAACATACGCTGTTTACTGCAATATTATTCTATGGAATTGTGTTCTTTGAGTACATACATTCAAACATATGCTAATGCTTACTGCAAAACCATTCTATGGAAATGTGTAACTTGAGTACATACATTAAAATGCTAAAATTTATAGCAATACCATTCTATGGAAGTGTGTTCCCTGAGAACTACTCCCACATGTATTGATTAACACTATAGAAGTAAGTGAAGAAAGAGGGACTTCGTAGCATGCATTTTATTATTTACAAGACAACAGTCCTTTGCAAGGAACGTCAATTAGTCAATAAAGACATGGCGGCTCTGGTGATAGGTGTATGACATCTCCCCTAGTGAATCATTGTAAAGTAAGAAGAAGAAGATAACGAGGAGGAGCAACAAAAAGAAGAAGCAGGAGGAGGAGATTCAAGAGAAGTAGGACGTGGAGGAGGAGAAGGAGGAGGAAGAAATATAAGACGCAGGAGGAGGTGCAAGAGGAAGAGGGGGTGGTGGAAAGGGATGATGTGGTGGGGAAGGTGGAAAGCAAGAGAAGGAAGATGTTGAAGAGGAGGGAGAGATGGCAGAGGAAGAGGTGGAGGGGGAGAAGAGTTGCAACAAGAAGAATAAAAAGAAGTTGTAGAAGAAGAAGAAGTTGTAGAAAAGAAGAAGAAGAAGAAGAAGAAGAAGAAGAAGAAGAAGAAGAAGAAGAAGAAGAAGAAGAAGAAGAAGAAGAAGAAGAAGAAGAAGAAGAAGAAGAAGAAGGAGAAGGAGAAGGAGAAGGAGAAGGAGGAGGAGAAGAAGAAGAAGAAGAAGAAGAAGAAGAAGAAGAAGAAGAAGAAGAAGAAGAAGAAGAAGAAGAAGAAGAAGAAGAAGAAGAAGAAGAAGAAGAAGAAGAAGAAGAAGAAGAAGAAGAAGAAGAAGAAGAAGAAGAAGAAGAAGAAGAAGAAGAAGAAGAAGAAGAAGAAGAAGAAGAAGAAGAAGAGGAAGAAATTACAAGTGAGTTATATTCAAATGATTAAAAAGTCGGCGTCCACGATACTGAAGCCAATGATATCGACAGCAATAATAATGATGATGGTAATTGTAATAATAATGGTCATAGTCATTGTGTTACCATTGGCACCTTTCCGTCATGACAGACGATAGTTTGTGCTTCAAAAAGGCTTAATAACTACGACCCATGGCGGTGGCGAGTGTGGCTGATAAGGCCAATTCGTGCTGCAAATGTTTGTCCACAGTGGATGCATGTGGAAACATGGTCATTTCCACCACCATGCACCATCTTACGTCTCTCACGCTCTGTGTGTGCTTTATCTGCAATTATTTTCTCCTTTGTCTTTATTCAATTTCTGATAGTTGCCGTCCATGCAACACGTTCAGCGGTTCAGCCGTGATAATAATGTTGATAATAATAATGATAATTATGATAATAATAATGGGAATAATAATGGTGATAATAATGGTGATATTAATGGAGATGACAATGATGATATTGGTGATGAAGAAGAGGAGGACAATGATTGCGGTTGAGCTGCTGCTGCTGCTGCTGCTGATGATGATGATGATGATGATGATGATGATGATGATGTTGAATTTGGCGATGATCATGATGCAGATAATTATGATGCTTGCTTGCTTGTGTTCGTTGGCTTGAGCTCCAAAGCGAAGTCCTGTATGTCGGATGAAGGCATCCTGTTGTCCAACATCACTGTGATGTCAAAAAGGCCCTGAGGTTTGCGTGAGTATCCGTTGTCCCATGTCTGGCTTATTGGTGTGCAGACTGGTGGTTCCTCGCTGTACAGGCAGACACTCTCCAACTTCGGAGGAAATAATTATGATAATTATGATAATTATAATGACGGTATGTAGACACCATACATGTGTATGCACATAAATAATGAGCAATCAGCAGGCACGCCAAGAAACATCTAATGGCAGTGGAAATGTGGTTTACTGGGAAAAACAATGCTAACAATACACTCGACGAATAGTTTAAACAATTGAGATTTTCTTTCAGGAAATATATGACTGGCATCTTGCCGCCTTGACAGACAACAGTTTGTTAATTGGATTTATACCTCTGTATAGCAAACATTCTGGGCTGAATTTAAAGAGCATGTGTTGCCCATGCATCACGATCACTCTCTCGGCCTGCCTAGTTTACTGCAGGGAAAAGGTAACGTCAATACGTCTGGAATAAGAGAAGCTGCAAATGCTGCCGGATCAGCAAAGCAATGCTCTGTCGGAGCTTCGATCCTAGACCAGTTACTGACCAAGTCTTAGGACATGACATATAGTCCTTAGGTTGCATTTCCTTGCACTAGGGTAAGTCTTGTACCTTCGAAATTGCGCTCTTCCACCCTAAGTCGTTGGCACAATGTGGGGTGTCGGGTTTGGTGAGCGCCGTCCAATAATCAGGGCTAACAGAAAGCAGGTAGTACCTACCATTATCATACGGTAGCTCTGTCATATCTGACTAAAATCTAATTAACAACATCCGGTGCCAACAGAAATCAAGTAGCACCGTCCACTGTCATACGATAATCCAGCCATATCTGACTAAGACTTGACCAACCAGGAAACATGAAAACCGTACATTGAATAAATAAATTAAACAGTGAAACTTTATTTGCAAACTATGAGTAGAAAGACACTTGAAAACTTAATGATAACTGGTGACAGTGAATGGAAAAGAGCTAGAAAGATACAAAATACCGTAAAGGTGTTTAAACATGGTATAATCTGGACAAGAACAGAAACAAGACTCAAGACTGCGGTGATCCTGTGAGATGGCCAACCATAAACACACAATTTATCGGCACTGCACATGATAATGATGCAGATGCTGACAACGACCACGACCAACGACCTCTGTAGGTATTGCATTTAGCAAAGAATGCCAAAGAAAGAAAATATAAATAGTTGGCAACGCGAAGACATACAATATGAACTAATGCTAACCAAACATTGCAGCTCTTACGGCTGATCTACCTGTCTCAGGCCAATACCTGTTAATTGCCGCTCGTGCCCCGTGCTCTAAATGTCACGATGCAGGTAACTGTGTTTGACATACCTGAGTTTGTGGTGCACAGCTGCGTGGCTTCCTGGCGTTCCATGGACAAAGTTATAATAATGAGCGGAGTGGAACGGGCACCCCTATCAACGGAGAGGTAATTCACCTCCGTTCTTCCGGAAGCCTACCGGACACCCTTGGGCAATAGAGGGACCCTCGTCTAGCCTCCCTACAAGGGTCACGTGAAACCACGCGAGCAGGTAGTGGATTGAACTTGAGAACAGTCGACAGATAGTTTATTTTATGATTTCAAGAGCGCGACTTATGAAGGCCAAGTATGATGACTGCCATGCGCCAAAAAGTCTCTGATAAGAGTTAAAAGGAAAAGAAGTAAACGGACGAGAATTATCCAATATCAATATCGTCAATACGTCTGGAATAAGAGAAGCTGCAAATGCTGCCGGATCAGCAAAGCAATGCTCTGTCGGAGCTTCGATCCTAGACCAGTTACTGACCAAGTCTTAGGACATGACATATAGTCCTTAGGTTGCATTTCCTTGCACTAGGGTAAGTCTTGTACCTTCGAAATTGCGCTCTTCCACCCTAAGTCGTTGGCACAATGTGGGGTGTCGGGTTTGGTGAGCGCCGTCCAATAATCAGGGCTAACAGAAAGCAGGTAGTACCTACCATTATCATACGGTAGCTCTGTCATATCTGACTAAAATCTAATTAACAACATCCGGTGCCAACAGAAATCAGGTAGCACCGTCCACTGTCATACGATAATCCAGCCATATCTGACTAAGACTTGACCAACCAGGAAACATGAAAACCGTACATTGAATAAATAAATTAAACAGTGAAACTTTATTTGCAAACTATGAGTAGAAAGACACTTGAAAACTTAATGATAACTGGTGACAGTGAATGGAAAAGAGCTAGAAAGATACAAAATACCGTAAAGGTGTTTAAACATGGTATAATCTGGACAAGAACAGAAACAAGACTCAAGACTGCGGTGATCCTGTGAGATGGCCAACCATAAACACACAATTTATCGGCACTGCACATGATAATGATGCAGATGCTGACAACGACCACGACCAACGACCTCTGTAGGTATTGCATTTAGCAAAGAATGCCAAAGAAAGAAAATATAAATAGTTGGCAACGCGAAGACATACAATATGAACTAATGCTAACCAAACATTGCAGCTCTTACGGCTGATCTACCTGTCTCAGGCCAATACCTGTTAATTGCCGCTCGTGCCCCGTGCTCTAAATGTCACGATGCAGGTAACTGTGTTTGACATACCTGAGTTTGTGGTGCACAGCTGCGTGGCTTCCTGGCGTTCCATGGACAAAGTTATAATAATGAGCGGAGTGGAACGGGCACCCCTATCAACGGAGAGGTAATTCACCTCCGTTCTTCCGGAAGCCTACCGGACACCCTTGGGCAATAGAGGGACCCTCGTCTAGCCTCCCTACAAGGGTCACGTGAAACCACGCGAGCAGGTAGTGGATTGAACTTGAGAACAGTCGACAGATAGTTTATTTTATGATTTCAAGAGCGCGACTTATGAAGGCCAAGTATGATGACTGCCATGCGCCAAAAAGTCTCTGATAAGAGTTAAAAGGAAAAGAAGTAAACGGACGAGAATTATCCACTATAGGTCTAAAGAGTTAACAAGCGAAGACTGAGTAATGATTAAGAAAATTGTCAGAACGTAGTAACGACGTTAGAACTAGGACTATACATATTAATCAGTCACATGATGAACGAAAACACCACGTGACGAAGTCGACGTGCAGACAAAACGATTGAGATACGGCAGTTCGGCTGAGAAGAGAGCTTGAGGAAACACCGTCGCTCGCAGAGAAGACAGTCAAACATCATACGGTAAATTACAGCTCAAGACACGATCAAGCTATGTACGTAACTACAGTGTTGAAAAGTATCCACTTTTCACTCCCTTCCGCAGTCTGAAGACCGCCAACGATCCAAGCCAGCAAAACACCAGAATGAGGTCAGCAGTTCGGCGCGTTCCGCCATTTGTAAGTAGGCAAGTGATCGATTAATGACTGAATGAATAGAATGGCTTGGCGACGCTCAGTACGATAAGTATTTCCCTATGATAATTGACTGTGCCTTCAATTAGTTCTGCAAGAATGCGACAACTATATTTATGCCATCCGACAGAATAAGATTGGTATGAAATTGGCAGTGCGAGAAGACTTGTGCTACAGTATATTCAATACAGATGTGGAAACTTAGGACGCCAGCGTCAACCGTTCATTCTCTTGTTGTCATTTCTTGTCACTAAGTAAGCCACTGACATACAACAAGCCGAAGCAGCTCTATGGCAGTCACCGTCAAGAAAGAAAGCAAAGGCAAATTACCTTCTGTACAGATGTCTCGAGAATCATGATTCGTCAATGCACAATGGACAATAATCAAATACGCCGAGAAATATCTAATAGCAGTATACCATAGACAGACAGAAACACGAACGAGACAGTCCTTTAAGAAGCAAATGAAAAGCGTAAATTGTTTAGAAAATTTATACGAAATCAATATATTTTGGACACGTTATGGGGAAAAACAAACAAACTTAGTGACAGCTGGCAACAGTGTTGTGAAAAGTGGACAGGGAACATAAAAGAATACATACCTACATGGTTTGGTCATTTGGCATAACCGGGATGAGAATACCGATCTGATTTAAGACTCTGGTGATCGTGTGAGATGACGAACCACACAAACTTCACTGAATCAGGCATCGTCTCCACAATGAAGGTTGGCTGCAATGGATCTCCAACACTGTCTGTCTCTCGCCCTAAGTGTACATTATGTCAGACTGATGTTCAACCATCTCTTGATGTTATCTTCTCGATTGCATCGCTGGCTACCTCATGCTCGCTTGCCTTCAACCTTACCCTCCAGTAGGGTTTTTATTTCATAAGAGTGTTATGTCTTGTAACGTGGTCGAAATATTTAGCTTGTCTCTTTTTTATTTCTTTCATTAATTCTCTTTACATTCCCAGTTTGCTTAGAACTTCTGTATTTGATTGTTTTTGTTTCCATGAAATACGACATAAGTCTTCTGTATATCCACTCCTCCAAGGCCCCTGTTCGAATTTCTAGCTTATTCGATGTCCAGGCTTCCACACCGTAGAGTATTGTTGAATATAAATAACATTTGACACTAACTTATCGGTCTGCAAAAAAGATGACAATGATGACGCTGGAAACGACAAAGGCAAACGAACTCGGCAGATCATACATTTTGTAAAGAATGCCAAAGAACCAAAACGTAATAAGTTACAGGGAGCCAGAATTAATACTAACTGCTACTAAACAAACATTGCACCTGTTAAGGATGATCTACCCGTCACAACCCAAAACCCGTTAATTGCCGCGCGTGCCCCGAGCCCTAAATGTCACGATGCAGGTAGCTGTGTGTTTGACATACCTGAGTTTGCGGAGCACATGTGTGGCTTCCATGGACAGAGTGATAAAAAGAATAATACAAGGGCTTTTGCATATTCAACCGCCGATTGTCTGGTAAAAAATAAACCGGTTGCCATAGCGACACCGTTCATTGTTTACATCATTTAGTAGTCTTTTAGCTCACTACACCTCAACCTACAGTCGCATGTGTTCAGTGGCTCACAAATCACGAGCGTATAAACATGGACGCTGTTATTGCCTTTCCCGCCAGCTGTGAAATTCATGGTGTGAATCGTTTTCTTCAAGCTGATGGGAACTCATAGTTGACACGGAAGTCTCAAAGGTGACGTGGTCACGCCATCTGCCATTGCTAACTGAAAGTTGTGGTTTCGATTCCGGCCTACGTCTTTCTGTTCAGGAATGCAATTTTCTCGGAGACCCCTGGGGGTCGTTGCTGGAGCTTTCGGCAGGCCGGCCTGTGGAAAGATACCAAGCCATATGGGATAAAACCCAGTGCAATGAAGTCTATCTTCTTGCCCTTTACAGCCGTTTAAACGTAGCTGACATGGGGAAATAAGTTAATATTACAGATACATATATATGGCCATGTATTTCTTTACCAAGAAGGGTGCCAGCAGAACCGAATGGATAAGAACGCGTGTTCTTAAACATCCTGTGTGCTGATGCCGAGGTAAGGGATTCAACAACCACACCGGAGGGTTGGATTAAAATGTTGACTTCTAGTTTGACTTGGGGACGTCAATTACAAGTACCTCTGAAGTCGGAGTGGGTTCAAATGATGGCGAGGAACACTGGTAATAGGGAAAGTTAATCTACATGTAAAATTCAGTCCAGTGCTACTAGAGGTAGTGTGTATGTACTACTTTTGAGTTAAAGGCAAGTGAGCGCAAACAAAACAAAAAACTAACAAAAAAACAACATATTGTCAAGAAATTTCCTGGTACCAATTTTAAGCTGGGTCTGGGGCAAAAGTTAATTTTGAAAATCCTCCCCCATGAGTATTTGAACTCATTTCCATCGGGGTGGGCAGGCGAGTGTCTATTCCCTACGCTACGACGGGTTGCTACAAAGGAGGTGCACTGAAAAAAATTATATTTGTGTAACGACGATAACAGGTTTCAGAGACCACGGAAAGCAGAGAAAGATGTATCTGCAACAGATACACATCAGAACAATAAATACTGATTTTAGCAACATCGTGAGCATGTCTCTCAATATTTTTTCTGCTCTCTCTCTTTCTTTCTCCTTATTTCTCTCTTTCTGTCTGTTTATTTGTCTGTCCGTCTGTCTCTTTATGCCCTACTGAATGTCTCTTTCTGTGTCTCTGTAAATTTCTTTCTGTGTTTATCTATGTCCATATGTCTGCTTGTCCGTATGTATATCTCTTTCTCCCCCTCCCCCATCCCTCCTCCCCCCCCCCCTCTCTCTCTCTCTCTCTCTCTCTCTGAGCCTTCCTCTATGTCTCGCCCTTTGTCTCTCCGTGTCTCTTTTTCTTCTTCTAAATCTGTCACTGCCTTCCCCTTTCCCGTGTTTTTCTCTCTTTATCTCTATGTCGCTGTGTTTCCGTTTTTTTGTTTCTCTTTCTCTTTCTCTTTCTCGCTCTCTCAATCTCTAACTCTCTTAACATGCACAAGAGTTTATACTCCTGTATTTACTTTCTCTCCCTACCTCACATTACAAGTACCCCACACAGACCTACCTCCCAGACAAACCCATCTCTCTTCCCACCCAAACAAAAACAAAATCATTCCCGCTGGCGCATTCTGGAAGATCTTTTGGCAGCTGATCTCCTACAAATGCCACCAGATCCACCGGCGGTTTCGTGACAAAAGATATGCGCTATTCTTAGAGTAGCAACCTTCCTAAAGTCGTCACTTAAGAGTTCATCCTCTTCTTCAACCCCAAACCAAATATCACATACCACACTTTCGTATCAAATATCATCGTTATGTCACACTCTCCGTTTGCAACAATACTTTCGTAATTTCTGAAACGTGTGCGTTTCTTGTGCTGGGTGTACCGCCGAGTGTTTGATCTTTGACCTCAGTGCAATGCTGAATAAGTGAAGTAGTTGGGAACGATGTTCTTATAACAAATAACAGTCTTCCACCCTTGGGGCATCTCTGCCACTCTTGTGGGGTGAAGACGGATAGAATTATGTATGTTGTAAGCTTATGTCACAGTACACGTGGGGGAATTTCCTTGCCGTCTTGGTTTCTTTTATTTTTCATTGTTAGTCTCCTCTTCGTCTTCTTCTTCGGGTGGGGTATATGTCTGTGTGGGTGGGGTAAGTGTGGATGGGTGGAGGGTGTATGTGTGGGTGGTGAGGGTGTTTGTAGGTGTGGGTGGGTGGGAGATGGTGGGGAGATGTGTGTGTGTGTGAGTGAGGGATGTGTTGGTGGGAGTGTGTGTGGAGGATGTTTGTGTGAATGGGTAATGTGTATATGGGTGGGGTGTTGTGTGGGAGGGGAGATGCGTGCGGTTAAGGGATGTGTGTGTGGGTGGGTGGAGGAGATGTGGTTGCTTGTTGCATGTGCGTGTGGGTGAAGGATGTGTGTAAGGGTGGGGGATGTGTGTTTGGCTGGGTTGTTGGGGTTTGTGAATGTGAGTGGGTAGATGGGAGATGTATGTGTTGACGGGTGGGATGTGTGGGTGTGAGTGGTTAAGGGATGAGTACGTTAGTGGGGGGATGTGTGTTGGGATCAGTGTATGGGTGAGGGTGTGTGTGGGGGAGATGTGTGTGAGTAGGGATGTGTGTGGGTGGGGTATTTTTGGGTGGTGGGGTGTGTGTGGGTGGGAGGTGTATGGTTGTGGATGGGGATGTGTTGGTGGGTGGGGATGTGTTTGTGGGGGATATATGTATGGGTGGGTAGATATGTGTGTGGGTGGGGATGTATGTGTGGAGGTGGGTGTGTGTTGGTGGGGGATGTGTGGTTAAGGGATATGTGGGTGATTGGTGGGGGGGGGATGGTGGATGGAGGATGTGTGGGTGGGTGAGTGTGCGTAGGTTGTGGGATGGATGGAGGATGTGTATGTGTGTGTGTGGGTGGGTGCAGGAGTGTGGGTGGGTGGAGGGAGATTGTGTGGGTGGGAGATGTGTGTAAGGAGGATGTGTGCAAGTGGGAGATGTGTGGGTGTGTGCGGGATTTGTGTATGGCTAGGTGCGAGATGTGTGGGTTGACAGGGAGATGTGTGGGTGGGGGATGTGTGGTTACGGATGTGTTTTTGGCTGGGTGTTTGTGGGTGTGTGGGTTGGCGGTGGAGGATATGTGGATGAGTGAGTGTTGGTGAATTATGAGATGGGTGGAGGATGTGTGTGTGTTGGTGTAGCATGTGTATAGGTGGGGGATGTGCGTGGATTGGAAATGTGTAGGTGGGGGATGGGTGGGTGGGTGCATGTATGTGTGTCTGGGTGTGTGAGTGTGGGTGAGGGAAGTGTGTGTGAGGGAATGTGTGGTGGGTGGGTAGATGTGTGTAGATGGAGGATGTGTGTGGGTGTGGGTCGTGTGGGTGGGGGATCGGTGGATAGGTGGGGGAATTATGTGTGCATGGAGGTGTGTGTGTGTGTGTGATAGGATGGGGATGTGTAGGTGGATGGGGGATGTGTGGGTGGGTGGGGGTTGTGTCTCATAACATGGAATATGCAATGTGTATGTCTACAACATTCATTCGACAATGTTTTTTTCCTATATGAATGTATTATGCACTATTGAAGAAACAAAAGATGAGTGATTGTAAGGACCTAATGTAAGAATGCCTGGGAGCAAAATTTGTTAGCCTTTGAAAATAAAGTCTGTTCGTTCGTTCATTCGTTTGTTCGTTCGTTCGTTCGTTCGCTCTTCTTCTTCTTCTTCTTCTTCTTCTTCTTCTTCTTCTTCGTTCGCTCTTCTTCTTCTTCTTCTTCTTCTTCTTCTTCTTCTTCTTCTTCTTCTTCTTCTTCTTCTTCTTCTTCTTCTTCTTCTTCTTCTTCTTCTTCTTCTTCTTCATCTTCGGGTGGGTGATATGTCTGCTTGGGTAGGGGGGGGGGGAGGGGGTATGTGTGGATGGGTGGAGGATGTATATGTGGGTGGTGAAGGTGTTTGTAGGTGGGGGTGGTTGGGAGATGTGTGGGGAGATATGTGTGTGGGTGAAATATGTGTTGGTGGGAGTGTGTGTGGGGGATGTTTGTGTGAATGGGTAATGTGTATATGGGTGGGGTGTTGTGTGGGAGGTGAGATGCGTGTGGTTAAGGGATGTTTATGTGGGTGGGTGGGCGAGGTGTGGTTGCTGGTTGAATGTGCGGGTGGTTGAAGGATGTGTGTAAGAGTGGGGTTGTGTTGTTGGGGTTTGTGAATGTGGGTGGGTAGATGGGAGATGTATGTGTTGACGGGTGAGTGGAGGATGTGTGGGTGTGAGTGGTTGAGGGATGAGTACGTGAGTAGGGGGATATGTGTGGGGATGAGTGTATAGGTTGGGAATGTGTGTGTGTGTGTGTGTGTGTTGGAGATGTGTGTGAGTAGGGATGTGTGTGGGTGGTGTATGTTTGGGTGGTGGGGTGTGTGTGGGTGGGGCTGTATGTTATGGGGTATGTTTGGTTAAGCGATGTGTGGGAGATTGGGGGGGGGTAGGTGGAGGATGTGTGGGTGGGTGAGTGTGTGTAGGTTGGGTGATGGATGAGAAATGTGTGTGTGTGGGTGGGTGTGGGAGTGTGCGTGGGTGGAGGGTGATTGTGTGGATGGAGGATGTTGTGCAAGGAGGATGTGTTTAAGTGGGGATGTGTGAGTGGGTGCGGAATTTGTGTGAGGGTAGGTGACGGATGTGTGGGTTGGCTGAGAGATGTGTGTGTGGGTGGGGGATGTGTGGTTGGGGGATGTGTGTTTGGTGGTGGAGGATATGTGGATGTGTGAGTGTTGGTGGGTTATGAGATGGGTGGAGGATGTGTATGTGGGTGTAGCAATGTGTGTAGGTGGGGGATGTGCGTGGGTGTGGGATGTGTGGGTGGGGGATGGATGGGTAGGTGCATGTATTTGTGCCTCGGTGTGTGAGTGTGGGTGTGGGACGTGTGTATGGGGGGATGTGTTGTGGAAGTGTAGATGTGTGTATGTGGGGGGATGTGTGTGGGTGTGGGACGTGTGTGTGGGGGATCGGATGGTTGGGGGAATGTATGTGTGCATGGAGGTGTGTGTGTGATTGGGTGGGGATGTGTGGGTGGATGGGGAATGTGCGGGTGTGTGTCTCATAACATGGAATCTGCATTGTTTTTGTCTACAAAATTAATTTGACAATGCTTTTTTAATATGTGAAAGTATTATGCACTATTGAAGAAACAAAAGATGAGTGATTGGAAGGGCCGAATGTAAGACGGGTCTGCGTGCCAAATTTGTTAACCTTTGAAAATAAAGTCCATTCGTTTGTTCGTTCGTTCGTTCGTTCGTTCGTTTTTCGTTCGTTCGTTCGTTCGTTCATTCTTCTTCTTCTTCTTCTTCTTCTTCTTCTTCTTCTTCTTCTTCTTCTTCTTCTTCTTCTTCTTCTTCTTCTTCTTCTTCTTCTTCTTCTTCTTCTTCTTCTTCTTCTTCTTCTTCCTCTTCTTCTTCTTCTTCTTCTTCTTCTTCTTCTTCTTCTTCTTCTTCTTCTTCTTCTTCTTCTTCTTCTTCTTCTTCTTCTTCTTCTTCTTCTTCTTCTTCTTCTTCTTCTTCTTGTCTTGTCTTGTCTATCTATCTACATACACCCCTAAATACTCACCTACCTACCTATTTACCTACCTAGGTCTCTGCCCGCCTGTCCGCTTGAATAAAGAGATACCACCAAGCAACTAACCTAGGAATCATTAGTGGTCATGTCTGTCCACAGCCTTCTGTCTCGTGTACTTCCAATCTTCTTATAGTCCATGCCGTGTAGCGTTGGTGATAATGTTTGTCCACAGCCTACTGTCTCATGTACTGCCAATCTTCTTATAGCCCATGCCATTTTGCGTTGGTGATCATGTCCACAGCCGTCTGTCTCATTCTCCTGCAATCTTCTTACAGTCCATGCCGTGAGACATTGGTGATCACATCTATCCACTATCTTCAATCATTCCTGATACCGACGCTCATCCATGCCATGAAACTCAACCCTTTAAAAGAAATCCCCGCTTTCTTCGCTTTCATGCACTTATCACAAATTAATGACACAACTAGGAATGAAAAATTCGAATAATAATTGTCTGAGAAAGACAGTAGAACGAGCGAGAACCCAGCTTGGCAATTCCCACTGGAAGACAGTGTCTTGGCATGTCGCCATGCTACATCAAATCATAATTACTTAATAGTCTGTGTGTACCTTCTCATTATCATCACTGGGTCTTTTTTTCCTCTAAGTAATATAAAGATTTATGATAAGGGCATTCGTTCTTAAACATCCGGTTCGCTGGTGGTAAGGTAGGGGGTTTAACCACGGCACTGTATGGAAATACGCCAGTTAATGTTACAAATGTCTGGAAATGAAACAGTTAAAGTAATACATGTCTGGAAATAAAACCGTTAAAGTAACAACCGTCTGGAAATGTGGAATTTAAAGTAACAACTGTCTGAAAATAAAGCAGTTAAAGTAATAACTGTCTGGAAATGAAGCAGTTAAAGGAACAACTGTCTGGAAATGTAGAATTTAAAGTAACAACTGTCTGGAAATGATGCAGTTAAAGTAACAACTGTCTGGAAATATAGTATTTAAAGTAACAACTGTCTGGAAATGTAGAATTTAAAGTAACAACTGTCTGGAAATGTAGAATTTAAAGTAACAACTGTCTGGAAATGATGCAGTTAAAGTAACAACTGTCTGGAAATATAGTATTTAAAGTAACAACTGTCTGGAAATGTAGAATTTAAAGTAACAACTGTCTGGAAATGATGCAGTTAAAGTAACAACTGTCTGGGAATATAGTATTTAAAGTAACAACTGTCTGGAAATGTAGTATTTAAAGTAACAACTGTCTGGAAATGTAGTATTTAAAGTAACAACTTAACAACTGTCTGGAAATGAAGAAGTTAAAGTAACAGCTGTCTGCAAATGTAGTATTTAAAGTAACAACTGTCTGGAAATGAAGAAGTTAAAGTAACAGCTGTCTGCAAATGTAGTATTTAAAGTAACAACTGTCTGGAAATGTAGAAAATAAAGTAACCACTTAGTGGACATAAAGCAATTAACATTTCAACTGTCTGAAAATGAAACATTTGGCGACATATCATTCTTCTGCACTGAAACAGTTAATAGCTACTGCTTCTGCGTCTCAGAACAGGACACAACGAATATATCGCAACAGGTGACACCCCCCCCCCCCCCCCCATTTCGACAGAAGGATAATATATCGACACACGTGACTTCCCATTTGGACGCAAGGACGATATATCGCCACATGTGACCTCCCATTTGGACAGAAGGACGATATATCGCCACATGTGACCTCCCATTTGGAGAGAAGGATAATAAATCGCAACATGTGACCTCCAATTTGGACAGAAGGATACTATATCGCCACACGTGACCTCCCATTTGGACGCAAGGACGATATATCGCCACATGTGACCTCCCATTTGGACAGAAGGACGATATATCGCCACATGTGACCTCCCATTTGGAGAGAAGGATAATAAATCGCAACATGTGACCTCCAATTTGGACAGAAGGATACTATATCGCCACACGTGACCTCCCATTTGGACACAAGGACGATATATCGCCACATGTGACCTCCCATTTGGACAGAAGGACGGTATATCGCCACACGTGACCTTCCATTTAGACAGAAGGATAATATATCGCCACTCGTGACCTCCCATTCGGACACAAGGACGATATATCGCCACATGTGACCTCCCATTTGGACAGAAGGGCGATATATCGCTAAATGTAACCACCCATTTGGACAGAAGGATAATATATCGCCTGATGCGACCCTTCATTTGGACAGATGGAAGATGTATCGCCATACTAGGGTCATCGTGTTATTTGTTTTGTTTCACTGTATCTTTCGTATTTTCAATGCTCAGTAAATGGAAATTTACATTATAATACTTGTTAAATTGATTGCGTAACATGTTTGGTGCAAACCTACCTTTCTGTTTAGCACCGAAACAGTTAAACTGGGAAATAAATTGGGAAATTATAAACTGGTAAAGTAAGGTGTAATACAAGGATGTGGTTTGTCACTGGATCTCTTTACATTTTATGTAACAAAATAATAATAATAATAATGATAATAATAAAAATAATAACGAGAGAGATTAAAGATATACCAGAAATACTAGATGGACGTTTAATTATAAACATTCTGTGCAGCACGCACATGGCGCAGTATTCATAGCTGAGAACGCAAAAAATAAATACCCACCAAATAATGGACATTGTAGAAACAGGAAGTACAAACGAGACTTTTCTTGAATAGATGGCGAAAGTCAAATTGCCACGTTGTTTAACTGATGTATTGCCGAGCAAAAAGTAAGTTCGGACGAAATATGGTACACAATGAAGCGAACAAATGCTTGCTTGCTTGTGTTCACTGGCTGTCAACTCCAGCGTGAAGTCCCGTATGTCGGATGGAGACATCCTGTTGTCCAACATCAGTGTGATGTCATACAGGACCTGAGGTTTGCGTGAGTATCCGTAGTCCCATGTCTGGCTTATTGGTGTGCTGACTGGTGGTTCCTCGTCGTGCAGGCAGATACTCTCCGATTTTGGAGGAAAAAATCAACAAGAATAGTAATGGGAATTTCCATTCATTGAACATTGCCATTGCAGAATATATCAAGAAACAAACAAATAACACAATGACCCTCATTCATTCATTCATTTATTCAGTGGCATGTCCTTTGCAGAACCTCGCTCCCTTAACAACCTTCCGGAAAACTTCTCCGTCATAAAGCAAGATGTCCTGCATCCGATACACCACAATGACCCTTATAGGGCGATATATCGTCCTTCTGTCCAAATGGGGTGGGAAGGGGAAGAGTCATATTTGGCGATATATTTTCCTTCGACACTGGATCAATTAAAAGTCGATTTGAATCTGCAGACTTCACGGAGGAAGTTTCCTTGTAAACAAATTTAAGGCATTATATTCCCTCGGGGTACCACAACCGCTAACATTTCTCGTTACTGTACTCGATTCGTTCCAGATGTCTGGTCTGATAAAAATGTTGACTTCTCATTTAGAAAACTATGGCAAACTACTGGCCTTAAAATTACCCAGTACATCACAAGCAGTCAGTAGCGACTGGAATGACAGCAATGTAATGACAACACCATTTTGGGGAGCTAGTCAAGGCATGCAGATTACAAGAAACTCGAGGACATTGGCAAACACTGAAACATGTTCACAGGTTTCTCGCCGTTTAATTTCAACAACATGGATCAGAGCATTCGCTTCTTAAGCTTCCTGCCCCTGTCGTCCTCTCTATGCGTTTCTCTATCTCTGTCTCTCTTTGTGTATCTTTGTCTTTTAGTGTCCCGCACAGTCTCTTTGAAAGCGTTTCTATATTCTGTCTTTCTCAGTGTTTCTTTATCTTTCATTCTATCTCTGCCTTTGACTCTCTCTCTCTCTCTCTCTCTCTCTCTCTCTCTCTCTCTCTCTCTCTCTCTCTCTCTCTCCGTATCTTTGTCTTTCAGTGTCTCCACAGTCTCTTTGAAGAAGTTTCTATTTTCTGTCTTTCTCAGTGTTTCTGTATCTTTCATTCTATCTCTGCCTTTGACTCTCTCTCTCCCCCTCTCTCTCTCTCTTTCTCTCCCTCTCTTTCTTTCTCTCCGTATCTTTGTCTTTCAGTGTCTCCACAGTCTCTTTGAAGAAGTTTCTATTTTCTGTCTTTCTCAGTGTTTCTGTATCTTTCATTCTATCTCTGCCTTTGACTCTCTCTCTCTCTCTCTCTCTCTTTCTCTCCCTCTCTCTCTTTCTCTTCCTCTCTCTCCCTCTCTCCCTCTCTCCCCACTCTCTCCCTCCCTCTCTTTCTCCCCCTCTCTCCCTCTCTCCCTGTATTCCTCCCTATGTACACATCCCTTCTCTCTGGCCGGCTCTGTGACGAAGGAGTTACCGCGGCAATTCGTAATCCCGCATACCGCGTTCGAAACAAGCTGCAGCGATGTGGCTGCAGGCCGCCTTGCGTGGGTTTTCATACAATGCTATTGGTGCTGGTCTTTCAGAAAGTAATGGCAAATAAAAAACATAAAAACTTGTCAAGAAATCACAAACAACTAAAATATGGTGGGGTTGACTGTTACGTCCTGTAAAGGATATGGAGGTAGCTTTTTGATCTTTTTAAAATGTTTATATTTCTCTCTATCCATCTAACTCTACCTCTCCATGCATGCAGTGTATACGAGGGAGTGTGTATTTGTATGATATTGAGTGTGTGCATAACTATGAGAGTTTGTGCAAATGATGTAAGTATGTATGCAGGTATGTATGTATGCGTGTGTGTTTATGAATGTGCGTGTGGACGTGTGTCTGCCTGTCTTATAACATGGTAATATCATGCATTGTTTATGTTTACAACATGCGATTGACAATGTTATTTTCTTATATGAATGTAACATGGACAATTGATGATCGAAAGATGAGTGACTGGAAGGGCCGAATGTAAGAAGGGCCTGCGTGTCCAATTTGTAACCCTTTGAAAATAAAGTTCGTTCGTTCGTTTCTTCGTTCGTTCGTTCGTTCGTTCGTTCGTTCTCCCCGTCGTTTCTATCTATCTACTTGTATGTCTCTGTTTCTCTCTCGCTGAAATATCTCCATAAAGCAAGCGAATGCACTTCTCAACCAACACAAAACTATACGTCAACATACATCAACCCGCACCTTGTGCTAAACAGAGGGTGAATACGCCTAATTATATCATTCAAGCCACTTATCCTAATGACACTCACATATGTCATGTGGCATGCCAGTAAGAAAATGCACACCAGATGTCACAGATCTCGGACAGCAGAGAATCCACCCGGATTCTGGACTTATCCTTAGTTCAGACATTGCACCCGCCGCCATGTTTTCTGTTACGCGTTTCCAATTCCTTGTCTTTATCAGTGTTGGCAGTCAGAAGACTTGAGCTGACATCGTGTGATCGTATATCTCCACTGTTCTTGGCAGTTATGCACATCTCTGCATTAGCCTGGAGAATGTTCTTACTTGTCTGTAGATTTTATTCTTATTTGTTCTTATTTGTAATCCTACCCTGACTCTCTCTCTCTCTCTCTCTCTCTCTCTCTCTCTCTCTCTCTCTCTCTCTCTGTCTCTCTCTCTATCTATATATATATATATATATATATATATATATTATATATATATATGTCTATCTTGCGCGCTCTCTCTCTCTCTCTCTCTCTCTCTCTCTCTCTCTCTCTCTCTCTCTCTCTCTCTCTCTCTCTCTCTCTCTCTCTCTCTCTCTTCTCTCACTTTAGTTATTTTCTGGATTGTGCAGTCAGTAGTTTAGGATTTAGTTAACGTAATTTCACACTTCCCCGACACATCATCTGAAATGCCGGTAAGCGTTTGCGGTCATGATTCGATATCTCACGCGATCACCAGAAACGTGGATCAACGCTGTGTTCTTTGTCTCGACCACACCACGTGCCCAAGCCATCCAGATAGTTACATCTCTGCTTTCCCCTGTTCTCTTCCCCTCGATCTTGCCAGTTGATACCAAGTTCTCCAATTTATTTCTTCTCATAACGTGTCCAAACATTGTGACTGTTTACGACTAATTCCTCTAATTAGTTTATGGTTTTCGTTTGTTTCTTGCAGGAATTGCTCATTGGTTTTTCTGTCTGTCAATGGCATTCTTCGAATTTTTCTCGGAAACCACATTTCCACAGCAATTAGATGTTTGTCTGGTTACTGTCCACGCTTCACATCCGTACAAACATACAGGTTCTATGTAGCACCTCAACACTCTTTTTCTCGTTGGAAATTATATCTTTTAATGGTTAGTATGTTTTCCATCTTGCAAAAGGCAACCTACGCCAAGGTGATTCTTGTTCTAATATCTTCAAGGTATCTCCCATCTGATGTTATGACTGTTCCGAGATTACTGTACCGATGTACCTGTTTAAGAATATTCCAATTTACTTGCATATTACTTTGTGGTATTTCCTTTCTCCTGACGACGAACATAATCTGTGTCTGCTTACAATTTAATTCTAACCCTAGTTGTTCACTGTGTGCAACAACCGTATCTACTAAATGTTGCAGATTTCAAAATATGAACGTTCTAATACATCCTACTGTTTGTACATTTTCAAGAGTTGTCAATGAGAAATAACAACATTCAGGTATGTGTAACTCCTGCGAAAGAGTGAGGGATATTCAATATAGACACAGTGTACATACCTTACAACGAACTTAACTACGACAAATGTAAATCACAGAGGGAAATGTTAAAACATCCAAAATAATAGTAAACTAAAAATAAGTATACTACGACAATGAAAATCGTAAAGAGAAATTAGACGTAGACAGTCAAACTATTTTGACACCTTATGAGAAGAAATAAATTGGAGAACTTGGTGACATCTGGCAGGATCGAGGGAAAGAAGAACAAGTGGTGGACAGAGAAGTAAATTATTGGATGGCTTGACCATGTGGCATGGTCGAGACAGGAACATTGAGCTGATCCACGACTCTGGTGATCAAGTGAAATGGCCGCCCACGCTTACCGGCATGGCACTTGATGGATGGATACTACGACACAACGAAGCTATGTTTCGATTATACAAATCTTCTTCGGGAAAATCACAAACAGATCTACATAAAAAGACATCAAAAAGAAAATGTAATAACAGTAAAACACAAACAAAGAACGTGTCATCGACCTGAACCCACATCTATGCAATACGAGGGGAAGTCAATAACTACGTCACAAATGGCTGTAGAAAAATAACTAAATATGATAACAACTTGAAACCAGTTTATTTTTATACATACATTGTTCCTTTATTTCTCAACATAGTTTCCACCAACATTGATGCACACATCCCATCGTTTTATTAATCCTCCCAAACTGGCTGCATCGAACTGAGTGCTCTGTTTTCTAAACCACATTTTCACTTCACATTCAACTTCGGCGTCATTCGCGCCCTTGAGAAAATTTTTCTACCCAGCTATGCATCGCTTTACGGGGCAAACATTTGTCAGCATAAACAGGAAGTATTTCTTTATGAATGTCCTTTGCAGGCAGTCCTTTTGCCCACAAAAAAAAAAAAAAGCACAACAGCACGTTGCTCTTTATTGTACAGTCGCCATTTTGTTTATGCACTGCGCATGCGCATGAGACAACTAGCGCCATCTGACGAACGGGAATATAAAGTTCGATGTTTCTGTCACCAAATGACACCTGTAGAAAACACCAACCACATTTACCTGCCATCCCACAGAACTGTCTGACTTACTTATTGACTCACCCGGGTATATGTAAAATTAAGTAGGAGACCTGTTTACACGGCTTAAGGCGTATTTGGGCACATGGTGCCGCACCCAGTTTTATAGCCTAATGGGTAGGCGATGTGATCAGCAGCAGAACGGCTGTATTTACTTCCAAAGACATTTCCATGTTCCCATTTTAGGCTGAGTTTACTTGGGTGCCTCGGTCAATTTGCAACCTTGGAAACCTCCCCTCGATGTGGATTGAGCGCATGACCTCTGAGGTGGTAGGGGAGAGCTGTCTGTGGAATATGTTCAGTAACAAATAAACAGATAAATAAATACATCAACAGATAAATAAATAAACATCTAACACTGTTTGATAACTATGTAAATAATCAATTAAATAAATACACAAATACATATATGCATGAACAGATAAAAAATATTAGTTCAATAAATAAATATATAAATAAATACATAACTAAACGTATTATGTAAACAAATAAAATAAATAAATATATGCATGAAAATATAACTAAAATATTAGTTCAATAAATAAATTTAAAAAAAAAGGAAGGAAAGACAGAGAGAAAGAAATACATAAATACATATATGCTTGAAACGGTAACTAAAATATTAGTTCTGTAAATAAATACAGAAATAAATAAATAAAATATTCTACAAATATTAGTTAAAATAATAAATAAATATATAAATAAATAAATACATAAATACATATATGCATGAAAAGATAACTAAACTATTACTTCAAAAAATAAATAAATAAATAAATAAATAAATAAATAACAACAAATAAAAGGTAAATAAAGTAATGAAAAGATTCATTCATTCAATCATTAGCACGTCCTTTGCAGAACCTCGCTCCCATAACAACTTTTCGGAAAACTTCTCGGTCATAAGCAAGATGTCCTGCATCCGATACACCCTCTGGAGATTATCTGCCACATCCTGCATACATCTTCTCTTTGGCTTCCTCTTCTTGTCTTCCCTGCCATATCCCTCCATTATTGTTATCTCCAAACTTTCATAACGTTTCAAATGACCAAAATATTTCAATTTTCTTAGTTTTATAATAAAAAAGATAAAAAAATAAATCAAGTAATAAAAAGGAGACATAAATAAAGAAGCAGATTGTTAAATTAATAAATATATAAATAAATACATGAATAGAGATATATAGATAGATAAATAACTAACGATATTAGTTACATAAATAAGGCCGGTCTTCTTGACCCAGGCGTTAACATCTTTCCCCGTAACCCCATATATCCACGTGAGGAACGTAACCTGCGCGAGAATCGGTAGCGGTTCTCGCCGCGTTTTGTAACTCACGGGGTATGTGAGCCGGTTGCTCAGAAACAATGGCAAACTACTGAGCGTAATCTTGCCTAGTACATCAACAGCAGCTGAAAAATGCTGGCGTTGACTGCAACGTCCTGCAAGGGATATGCAACATTAAAAAAAAAAAAATAAGCAAATAAATAAACAGATACATAAAACGATAATTACGTAAATAAAATATATATGTCACTAAATGTAAACGTGTCTCAATGCATAAGCAAACACACGTGATTCATTTAACATTACATTAACAAATATTAGTCACTTAAGCGACTAAAAATATCCAGAGGTTTGTTTGTTGTTGACACGTTTATGGGAGCTGATGTTCTATATTAGACAACATGCAACATTCTGGGCCCATCTTTGGATCACGTAATGAATCATGCTTATAATGTAGCATGAGAACAGCAGACATACACAAGCCTACATCAAAACCCTCTCCCAGATTCATGCCGTGCCGAAGCATCAACATATTTATGGTGGTAGTAATTGCACACCTGTGCTCGCAAAAAGACAGATAATTAATAGCGTTTTCACGCCAGTCCTATGCTAGTAATGTCAAACTTGGACACTATCCAAATACATTAATGAACCAGGTGCCGTCTCCACAATGAAGGTTGGCTGCAATGGATCTCCAACACTGTCTGAATAACAGTCACTGTATAAAATGTTTGACACAGGGCGACCCAGCCTAACGTTAACGTTAGTTGAATATCCTTTACAGGACGTAGTAGTCAACCCCAGCATTTTTTGGCTGTTCGTGATTCCTGAGAAAAGCTTACGTTCAGTAGTTTGCCATTGTTTTCTGAACGACCATCACCAATACAATTTCAACACGAAAAGAGAATACTCCTGGTTATAAATTATAACATGTTGGGAAAACAGTGGGGGGGGGGGGGTGTAGCATGATGAAACAGAACTGTCCATTCCCAGCCCGACACATTCATCAAAATACTTTAAGTCTTAACGGGGACCATCCCAAATATAATGGCTATTCTTAGATCGAATGTTCTAGAACGAGTTGGGGGAGGGCAGCGGTATATGCGCTTGTCTTTTGATTGGTTAATAAGTAATGAGCCCACGCTATTCCTGGGCCATATTTTGAAATCTAATTAGTTAAGCGGGGATTTCACCAGGAGCGGTCGCTAGTGTGATGTGATGACCCAACAATGCCCTTAAAGATTCAATAATATATTGTTCTCTGGACAACAGGTACCACTTTAAAACATACTTTAATGTTGTAGTTGTGCCAAGTGAACGAAAGAGAAGAATATAAGAGTATTTTATGAATAAAATGTGAAAGTGGAAAACCTAACTTCTGTGCGCCAGAATTATGAACACTGCATCTTCAACCTTGACACGTCTTTCACGCTGTATACTCCAAGTGCATATCAATCCCTTGTTGTGACTGGTTGCGTATGCTTGATGAATGTGTAGTACACTCATGCAAATTCGCAAACCCAAACCCCTTGTGCATTCTTCATGCCTAGGATGATTCATTCTTAAATCAACTGTACCTTTGCTCTCGCGAGTAAACATATGGCAGTCTGGATTGGAATGAGTGATGTAAACATGTACAAGTTCCTTGGTAAAACGCTGAGAATGTTGGAGTGAGTGAGCTGGTGCTTGGATAAGTAGCCTCTCACATTAGTAGAAAGACAGATGCTTCATATCCTTATGTAAACAGGTTGTGTGTGGCACGCCAGAATTGCTAAGTCCATGTGATGCCTGGTGGCTATATGCTCAAGAGAATTAATACAATTTCTCTTTGAAGTATTACACTGTTACCTCTGCTGTTGGATGGTTCATATAAACTAGTTCATAAGAGAACCATAGGTGTGTGAACCTGTGTCTTAGTTGGCTGAATATAATGTATGGCTCATGCAAATTTACAGGGACTAAACATGTTTTTCCCATATGTGCTTGGTGCATATATGAACCATTGCTATGCAATTGAGCTTCTGTTACCGACTGTAGTAGACATGAACATTACTCAGTGGGGAAACAGCACATGATGATGATGAAGATGATGTACCTGTGAGCCAGGTCTGTCTGAGAACAGGGGTGAGGTCTGGCATTGCTGTGTGGGTGAATATGGAATAGGACATTCATGCACCAACATCACAGCCATCGGAATGGATGTCTGGTCTGCTAAGTGGGTAAATGCCATTAGTTAATACATAATGCAGATTGCAGTTGTAAATGCCTATTTTCCATTTTCCTTCACAATGCCTGTCCCATGTTGCTATGTCACAATGATTGCTGTACTGTGTCTGGTCCTCCTTGTGCCCAGGTCTACTATGGTTCAACCATGGTGGAACTTAGACCACATAAATGCTTGTAATTGTGTTAAGCTACTCTGTCTCAGCATATGGTCTTGTGATTACCACAGTGCATCATAGTGAAATTCACTACATCATCAACCTTAACCTTCCCCATCTCCATCTGTGTATGTTAATGTATGATAACATCATCTTTTAACACATGTAAAGAGATGTTGTGCCATTTTGTATATCGACAGAGAACAGTATGGTGGAGAGGCCTTCCATATATCATCTGGTAAAACTAACCAGTAGTCCCAGAATCCAGAACCAACTCTCTATAAGTGAAATCTTCTAGAACCCACAATATGGGAATTTCCTAGAGACTTTCAGCTCAGCTCTCAAACAGCTGGATATAAATAAGGGAGAAAAAGAGTTCTGAAGACTTCAGTGATCTTTGAGTCAATCAAATGTCATCTGAGAACTAAACAACAAGTCTATGGTGGTGAACCTCATTCAAGGCGTCTGGTGAAATAACTGGGACAATGGATTGTTTGGCTAGGACTTATCTTAGTTAATCTCCAGCCTGGTGCTCACACAGTGTTTCAGAATGAAGACTTGTTAAGTACGTGAGATAGACTGAGGAGAAGGAAGAAGACTGGGACATATTTGTATCTTAGATCTTCCTCTACAGGAAATGTAGAACAGATTCCTAAGTCTCAACTTCATGAACAGTCAACTCACCAGTGAAAGACAAGGCTGTAGCTTTTCTTCAAACTGTGACAGTAGGGGATAATTAGTCAGACTTGGAAAACCATCATGGGGAGAACTGCAACCTGAGCTATCCAACACCATCATAGGTGCTAAAAGGATTAAACAGACCAGTGGAGCAGAAGGTCCCTATGCTTGCCCCAGGTTATGGCTTATCTTGGTTTTCCCTCATCAACAGTAGAGGAAAGGATAAAAGTCAATGGTGTAGTGGAGAGGACGAAGAGGAGAGTTATTATTGGGTGGTGGAGTATTGGGGAGGTGGTGTATCATGTTTCTCTACATGCATGTGTGGCATATTTTATGCATTTTCAATGTAAATATTGAGGTGTTGACATGCCAGAAGATGAAACAATGGTCCTCACCTGACGCACCATCAGCTCAATAAATTATGTGTTTAATGAATCAGTGTTCTAAGTACATGTCTCAAGAGAATGTCTTGTACAGTTGCTGTCAAGTTTTGTCTCTGGTGACTGTCTTGGGTGCTGTGGTTGGTTATACATATTGTGAAAAGTCTTGTATAGATGTTGTCAAGTACCTCTTATGATGTAAGTCTTGTACAATGGCTGGTGTACACAATTCCTTGTGAATGTATGTCCCACTTTTGTCAAGAAACTGTCATGTAGATGTCTTGTCCAACAGATGTAATGTACATTTATTGTTGAGTTTGTCTACAAATAATTGAATCCTACAATCCCAAAGAAATGGGACAACCTGATATAGGTCATACTGACAAAATAAAGAAAGAAAAGATCTATGTGACGGACGAACAGCACACTGGCAACATTATGTTGAGTGAGTGGGATCCTCAGTTGTACAGGCGCTAATAGTTCAGATCTTCTCTGGCCTTGGGTGAACTAGTTACTTCTTTTATAAATTTCTGTGTAGATACATAGTGGTCTCACAGTGGGGGTTTGAGCCAAAGAAAAATGGTTCTCCAAAAAGGCTATTGCGGGAATGATTAGCTCATTTGAGTTACCTCTAGACAAAACGTGCTAAATCATATCCTTTATCTTGTTATTTATTATTCAAGATATATCTCCAGAGAACACTATAAACTAGGTCCTCTGTCAACTCAATCAAACATGTCACAGGGGGGTATTATGTTCGTGTGATATTTTATAAGATACACAACTCAAAAATACACCAAAAATTGTGACATAATAAAACCACTAATTGTCTCTATCTATCACAACCTGGCCGGTCTCCCTGGCCTAGGTTTTAGCGACTTTCTCCGTAATTCCCGTTTATCAACGTGAGAAAACGCAACTGCGCGAGAATCGGTAGCGGTTCTCGCCACGCCTGTTACATACGGGATATGTGAGCCGGCTACTCAGAAAGCAATGGCAAACTACTGAGCGTAATCTTGCCAAGAAATCAACGACAGTGGTAAAATGCTGGTGTTGACAGCGATGTTCTGTAATAGAATATGCGGGGAAAAAATCACTACCTGTTCAAATTGTTCATGATTTCACAGAAATTATAAACCACACAGCCCATTTAATCTCCACGAAATCCATGAAAGTTTTAACGTGGCCTACACATCCTCTTGGGAAAAAAGTCTATAGGATCAGGATATTCAAGTTGAGGGTAATCTTGTTGCTATCTCTAATATTGTTCATGAGATTCACACAACATCTAACTTTAAAAAGTTCATTTAAGTCACACTGACGACTATGGTGATGATGACTACTGTAATGTTTCTTGTTGCTGGCCATGATATAAGATAGGAAAGTCAAATACTTAGCCAACTTCCACATGATGGGGTCGCTTTTACATCGGAGGAGTCAATGATGTTCAATGGAAATTCGCACTTTTAGTAGAAGCAAGATGAATTTGACCCTCCTGATGATATTATTCAGGATTCCGAATTCTACCCCAGTGTCAGCCAACAAGACCACCATTCTCTGTAGAAAACTTGTGCTAAATCATCATCATCATCATCATCTTCCACTTCTGCCGTCAAGCGTCGTGGGGAGGAATAATTTGCGTTCCAGCGCCCAGTGGACGGCACTGGATAGTGTCATTCCGTGTGGTTGTACAATGTCTCTGATGTCGTCAATCCATTTTCTTCTTGGACGTCCTCGTGGTCTCGTCGCAGATGATCTTTGATGTAAGACCAGTGATGGTAGTTGCTGATGTTGCATTCTAACGACATGGCCAAACCACTTGATATTCTGCCTTTCAATAAATGTGGCACAAGGTGTTGATCCCAGTCTGTCTGATAGTAGCATTTCTTACTCGGTCTCGGATTGTTAAGTTGGCAGCTTTCCTGAAGGCATTTCATTTCGCAGGTGTTGATTTTTCGAAGGTGTAATTTGGATAAAGTCCAGGTTTGAGATTGGTAGCATAGGGTTGGTGTAAATATGCTGTTTATTATCTGTCGTTTTGCGGACATGGGTATGTTTGGATGTTTCAGTAAGGGTGATAATTGATATGTAAGTGCACTAGCTTTTTGACATCTGATTTCAATTTCTCTGTCCAATCTGCCATCTTCTGTGATCATACTTCCAAGGTATTTGAATTCTTTAACTTGTTTCAGAGGCGTGTTATGTATCTGTACACTTAGTGGGCCTGGCGCACTGCTAACTTGCATTACTTCGGTTTTGGCTGTATTTATACTCATATTGTGTCTGCTGCAGGTTGAACTCAGGTTAGTAATATGATTTTGTAGTCTGCCCTCATCGCTGTAAAATAGGCACTGATCGTCTGCAAATAGAAGTTCATTTATTCCCAGTGGGTCAGTTGTTTCATCTGGGGTAAAGAGTTCTAAATTTTCTGAATCTGTTCTGTCGAGACTTGCTTCTTTGGAAATTCTGTCCATGTAGATATTGAATAGCAGGGGAGAGAGCACACATCCCTGTCTAACTCCTGTATTAACTGTGAACATGTCTGAAATACCTTCTTGTGTTCTTACTGCACTTTGGCTCGAGTGGTATATGGCTATGATGTTTTCTAGCAGTTGCCCTTCTATCCCATAGTCTTCAAGGATGGTCCATAATTTGTATCTGTCTACTCTATCGAAAGCCTTTTCCTGATCTACAAACACAATATTCTGCTGGTCACTACATTCGATAGTTTTTTAACAAATTTGTCTAAGTGTAAATAATGCATAAGTGCAGCCTTTACTTTTCCGAAAACCGAATTGTGCTTTGCTTAACTGTTGTTCAACTATTGGTCTAGCTCTTTGTTCCAAAAGATTTTCATACATTTTCCCTATATGGCTCAGGAGTGATATACCTCTGTATGTTTCGCACTCTCTCATAATGCCTTTCTTTTTCCATATTGGTACTATTATTGCCTGTTGCCAATCATCTGGGACTTTTCTTTCTTCCCATGCTATATTAAAAAGTCTTGTTAGCCATTTAACTCCTGTTTCCCCACAGGCCTGAATAGCTTCTGTGGTTATTCCATCTGGACCTGGTGATTTGTTTTTAGGACATTTCTGTATAACTGCTTTGACTTCTGCAGGTATGAAATTTGGTTCTTTCTGTCCCTGGCATGTAGGCACAAAAGTTAGGTTTTCTATTTTATGTGAGGGGTTGAGTAGTTCTTGAAAGTATTCTGCCCACCTTGCTAGTCTTTGTTGTGGATTAAATATCGGTATACCTCTTTTGCTGTTTATGATGGTGGTTGGGTTGTAACATGCATCTCTGTTTCTCATTGTGGTGACACATTTATAAAATTCTCTAGTGCAGTCTTTGCTAAGGGTCGCCATCTGTTCACCGTATATTCTCCAGGATTCATCTCTAGATGCTCTAATTGTTCGTTTGGCATTACGTCGTGCTATTCTATAAGTAATATAGTCCTGTTCAGATTTAGTTGTGATCCACTGTTTGAATGCTACCTTCTGTTTGAATATGCTATCTTTAACTTCGTTGTTCCACCAGGCTGTGCTTAATCTTTTGTCCTGCCCTACTTTCTTTGTTCCACATTTATTGTTCAGTGTGTCGAGCATGGCAGCCTTGAAACATGTCCATTCCTTATCTACGCTTGAATGGTCATCAGGGATGTTCTTATGTAGGTTTTGGATTTCTTGATTGAATTCGTCTTTAACCGTATTTTCCTGCAGCCTCCTATAATTGATGACATGTGTTGTTACCTTTTTGTTTCTTATTTTCCTGTGTGGTGAAATCTTTTTTATTATGACTGGTTTGTGATCAGTATCAACATCTGTATTTATGAGTGATCTTGAATCTAATAGTAGCCTTCTGTCTGATTTACTAATTAGAATAATGTCAATTTGAGATGCTTGGTCTATGTCATTCCATTTATACCAGGTTTTGGTGAGCTACGACGATGTTGAAAAAAACTATTTGCTATTATTAGTCCGTGTTCCGAACATATGTTGAGTAGATGTTGACCATTGCTGTTACAATCAGTCTCTGTGTCGCTGAATGGCCACATGCAATCCTCCCACGGTGTTCGTCGTGTGCCTATCCGTCTGTTGTGCTAAATATATAGCAATACGTGTGCCAATTCGTCCGTTGTGCTAAATATATAGCCATATTTCAAGAAAATAAGGGGGAGAAGAGAGAGAGAGAGAGAGAGAGAGAGAGAGAGAGAGAGAGAGAGAGAGAGAGAGAGAGAGGGAGAAAGAAAGAATGAAAGAATGAGAGAGGGAAGAAAGAGGGAAGGTGAAGGGATTATTATATAGGGCAGGCTAGTCATACCCTGCCCAGTTGGTTACCATCACTCCCACATCGGGATGTGACACATCTTCTCACACTCACATCTGGTGGAGGCCTTCACCACTTATACTGACAAGATATGTCCCCTTCACTCCTGTGTTGTGCAGGTGAATCATTCTCGTGTTCTCAAGGCCCTGTCGCTCGGTGGCTATCAGCAAGAATGACACCTTCACCCAGCCTGGCATTGTCTCTCCTCTAATGGATAAATGGCTAAGTAACATCACAACATATGTATAACGTAATATCACATAATATTGATATATTTATAGAGAACACTCATTCGTAAGTACTTCATACATAAGTACATATATAAAGAAACTGACTCTCCCTGTAACATAGATAAAAGGAGATTATAAATGACAGGTAAAAAAGTACCATCTATAAAAGAATGTAAGTGATAACTCCGAAAAGTATCATAGTAGTTCTTCCCCAACTCCTAAGCTACACATGAAAACTCTGAATGAATAGAGTGTGGAAGGTTCATCCCTCATACAGTGCAGTGCATGAACTGAACCAGAAAGATATTCATTCTATATTCTATTTTAAAGAAAGAATCATTCATATCTTCTGCGTAATTCTCCAGATCTATTCTTATTTCCATTATCAAAAATCCCTGGCATTGTCTCTCGTCTCCTGGATAAATGGCTAAGTAACATCACAACATATTTATAACGTAAGATCACATCATATTGATATATTTATGGAGAACACTGATTCATAAGTACTTCATACATAAGTAAATATATAAAGAAACTGACTCTCCCTGTAATATAACGAACGAACGAACGAACGAACAAACTTTATTTTCAAAGGGTTAAGAATTGGGCACTCAAGCCCGTCTAACATTCTGCCCTTCTATCACTCTCTTTCATACATTATTTCATTCACACATCATTCAAGGCTAACAGAGAACAGTAACAATATAAAAGATATGCATTATAAAGGCATGGGCAAAATGCGAACATCAAAACTACACGACACAGTAATATTAGATAATGATCTGACACTTGTTATTAGCCATGTGGAATATACTGGCCTACCAAAAGGTGACTGGCTGTTATACTAGGGTTTTGTTATTATTATTATCTCTATTATTAAGGGGGAAGATAATCCGTATTGAGATAGTGTTCGAATAATTTGCGATTATATGAATAGTGATTGGTGATGTCTTTGATTTCTTGTGGAAGATTGTTCCACAGCTGAGCTGCAGAGTACGTTAAGCTTGTTTTGTATAAGTCAATCCTAGGCTTCGGAATGTGTAATATATTTAAACGTTTACTGTGTCTAGCATTATATTTAAACAATGGCCAAAGTTAATTTGGGGCATTCCGATGCAGGATTTTGTGAATTAGTTTAGCTTTATTGAAAAGCAGGCGTTTGCGGAGTGGTAGTAACTGATTGCGTTTATACAGGCTAGGATTGTCAGTTAAATGTTTGTTATAAATTAGACTCATGGTCCGTTTCTGGAGTGAGTAAAGTCGCTTGGTGTTTGAATTAGAACAACCGTCCCAGATTGTAGAGCAGTAGTCAAAGTGTGTCTGTATATGAGAAGTATAGAATAGTTTCCTTGTGTCCTCATCAAGGAAGTTTTTAATTTTGGCGAGTTGGTAGACCTTTTTCGCTGTTTGTTTAATGAGCGCTTGAACGTGGGAATTAAAGGTTAGGTTTCTATCAATGATTAGGCCTAGTGTTTTGTGCTCAATTACACTTTCTACTGGCATGTTATCGATGTGAAGTTGAAGTGATGTGTGTGAGCTTAGAGTTTGAAGTCTTTGTCTGGTTGTTCATAACATTGATTTTGTTTTAGTGATGTTAATTTGCACACGGTTTGAATAGCTCCATCTAACTACATTATTTAATTCTTGTTGTAAAGACGACTCCAGTAAAATACAGTTTTCAGCGTTTGTGTACACTGTACAGTCGTCTGCAAATAGATCGCAGGACGACGAAAGATGCAAAGGTAGATCGTTAATATATATGGCAAATAATAGAGGGCCAAGAATAGAGCCTTGCGGTACTCCAATATTGAAGGTAGTGGTTTGAGACAGAGATTTATTATGCGATACTACTTGCTTTCTGTTTGATAGAAAAGATGATATTAGAGTGACTACATTAGGGCCAATTTTCATTGTCTCAAGTTTTTAAATTAAAATAACATGGTCTATCATATCAAATGCTTTCTTGAAATCAATAAACACAGTTCCACATAGACTGTTGTTGTTTATATTCTGGTGCCAATTTTCTATCATGTTTGTTAGGGCCGTATGACAAGAATATTTTGGTCGAAATCCTGATTGGCTGTCAACAATAAGCTTGTTGCGAACTAAATACTCTAATGTGACTTTATGGGTGAGTTTTTCTAGTGGCTTAGATAGTGATGATAGTAAGGAAATGGGTCTGTAATTGTTCGGGAGACCATTGTCCAATGAACCAGATTTAAGAAGAGGGTAGACTTTAGCGATTTTGAGAGCTGATGGAAAGTGGCCTTTGGTGAGACACTGATTATATACGTAGGTTAGTGATATACAGATCACTGGCGCAGCACAACGGAGAATCCGGTTGCTGATTCCATCTAACCCAGATGAGGTTGTGTTTTTTAGATTACTGAGGTAAGTGAATACTTCAGTGATTGTCATTAGCGGTATGTCGGAAAGAATATCGCGGGAGCATCTATTCTCCAGCAAAACGATGACAATAAAGATAAGTTGCAAGGAGAATTATGTATTGAAGCCTTCAACTGGTCTATGTCAATTTGAAAAAAAATCACTGAATTGGTCGAATGAAATATGATTTGATGGTAAAGAATTTAGGAAGTTATACTTGTTTGTCAAGGTGTTAATTGCCTTCCATATATCCTTACTATTTGTTTTATCCATTACTAAGTTCTTAAAGTAATTTTTCTTTTCCCGTCGTATGGTAGGTAAAAGGAGATTATAAATGACAGGTAAGAGAGTACCATCTATAAAAGAATATAAGTGATAATTCCGAAAGGTATCATGGTAGTTCTTCCCCAAATCCTAAACTACACATGAAGACTCTAAATGAATAGAGAGTGGAAAGTTCATCCCTCATACAGTGCATGAATTGAACGACAAAGATATTCATTCTATATTCTATTTTAAAGAAAAAATAATTTATCTCTTCTGCGTAACTCTCCAGATCTATTCTTATTTCCATTATAAAAAAAGAAGCTCTGCTATAAATCCCGATCCTTCTATTCCATCTATTAATCTAAGTTTATTCCTTATGATCTCCAACATACCAATTTCTTCAGGATTAGAAATTAACTATACAAAATTTTCCAACGGAAAAACACATCCTCTCACTGGAAAGAATCTTAGCCAACTTCTACTAGAAGTAAGGGCAATTTGCCATTCTATTCGCTAATTGTGTGCTACAATATTTCACAGCCACATTTTAGGTGTGACATTGTGTGGTATGATGATATTCACTAAGCAACCCTAAGTTGAACTCTTATAGTCAATTTATTAACACGATAGCTGACTTATGTGTATATGACTACGATTAGAGGAACATGGATAGGGGCATCCCCGACAGACGACCGCCGATTAAGAACTGAGGATCCTGCATAAGGAACAAAGCGGAACTCTGCCAGCGGGGTTGCTGGGGCAGCGGGGTGTAATCAGTAAACGTCTGTTGTTAACATGACACGATGTCTGACGTCCTTTGTTTATATTCAAGCGAGAATGTGTTGTACTACCAGTTAGGAGCGAACACATCAATAATAAACAATTGGGCAGTTCGTAGCACGGGGGTCTCAGTTTCTGCCACCAGAAATTACATAAGCCCTGTGCAGGTATTCAACATCTGTTGTTTTTCACCAGTGCTGGCGATTTCTATTCTTAACCGCTGTCAAGCTCTAAACGCCTTGGGGGTACAATTATGTTATATTTGAAGACATAGGGGTGGCCTGCTGTAACATTTTGAACAGTTCAAGAGATTTTTATTCTGTATTCAAGCGCCTTCAGAATGTAGAAGGGCTTGACATAATTTATGGCACATCAAGTCAAGGACGAGAATTCAACATTTTTGTCCAACTTACCGGGATAGAGTTGAACCAGCTACACATACCAAGGGCAAGGACGAGAAGTCATTTTAGTGCAACTGAACGCAGTATGGGTTGAACCTGCTGCCTCACCATTAGCGCATGGGAAGTTTAAGAGCGAGTGCTCTTATCCATTCCGTCATGCCAATCTCCAGCGGCCAGTGTGATGTTCATCACACCACCCATGGTGTGCCGATGAGTCTTTACAAATATGACTCGAGCACCATATTCCCATTATTTCATAAGATGTGACAAAGGGTTCGGTTCAGGTTCAGTTCTTGAGACGAATGGTCCCAATAAACCGTCGCCTTATTTATTTCATTGTAGTAGAGGCCCTTATAGTGTGTCTCGTACTTCGTGAGTGGCACCTTACAGTCTTGACAGACCAAAGTATGTGAGTTGAAATGTGGCCAAAATTCCATCACAATGCCTGGGCAGAGCTTCAGAGAAACATGTGGTGCCCAAACGACATGTTCCCTCTCTCGGCCTTGTCTTGCGTATTACAGAGGAATGGGTAACCTATACGTCTGGCACAAGGTAGGCTGCAGACGCTAGTGGCTCAGCGTCAAACCTCCGAGACCTCGCCTCCACGAGCAGGTGGCCAGTGGTGGCCAGATCCTGGAACCCAAGGGACCCGACTTAGAGTCTACTTCGTCTTTCGTAAATATAGATGCGTATATCTGCTTCCTTGAAAAAGTTTGAGTGTCTGCAATTGTGTTCGTTTCATTCTTGTGGTTTCACATGTCTGGACAGAGTCGCATACTAGTTAAGGCCTGGCGTAATTGTGTACGCGCCCCGTCATAGGGTGTTGTTTAATTCAGGGATGATTACCAGCCGTCACCCTTCCTCCAGCTATGTCTTGATTTTGGTGGTCTGTTTTCGAGTCTTCAGGGTCTTTTTTGGTACCTTGTGCCGTGGAAGGTTTGGTATATTGTTCTTGCTGGAGAGTAACCTCTTCCCCTGGAACCCGTCCATTCTTGGTCGCTGTCTGTTTGGAAATCTACCACTTCTATTTCTTCATCTGGTTGTTGCTCTTGTGTCTGTGATTTGGTACCTTCAGCTTATGATTTCTCGTTCTTGGACTTGAGCTGTTCAATCTTTTCTCTTTCTTCTTGTATTTTTGTCAGAGTTTCTTCTGTCTAAGCTTTTATTGCCGCCATTCGAGCGACATCCTGCTTAATCTTCTGCTGTACTTGCTTCAGTTCGTCCAGGACGCGCTGAACGGCTGTTATTTGTGTCTCTTGTGTCTTATGCTGTTCATCGATACTGATGAACTTGGATCGAAGGTCCTTTAGCTGGCCTTCCTGTTGCGCTTTGTCGCTTTTAGTAAGTCGTATGGTCGCCTCGTACTGCCTCCTAGACTTTTTATACGGTAGATTGGATTAGCTTCCTTGCTGTCTTGGTGGCAGGGGCAGCCGATGTACCTGGCGCCGTGATTGCCGAGGCAGATGGCTCACTTTCTGTTTGGATTGGCCTCCTGAAGTCCGTGTCGATCTTCGCTTGAGGGCACTGACAGTGAGAGTGGGGTCCAGAGCAGTAGTTGCATACCTCCACCTCGCTTTTATAAGTGACACCGGTGTGCTAGAACTTCTAGCACCTGGATTACTGCACCACTCTAGGTATGTAGTGCTCTGGTACATGATCTTTCTTGTCCCATCTAATGACTTGTGGGATCACTCGGTCCTCCGATGTGATGATGACGACTGTGGAAGGGGTGTTGTTCTTGCCGATGGTGCTCTCAACACTGGTAATCTTGAGTGTCGAGTTTTCTCTCGATAGCATCTCCCTGATAAGGTCATTTGAGAGATTGGTCTTGACTCGTTTGATTGCCTATCTTTTCATCGTGCGATGTCGAGTGGCTTCTACTGTGATGCCGTGGGGAATCTTGATGTCGGCTTTCTCTTGAGATGATATCTTCTTCATTATTGCGGTGGTCTTTGAGTTCTTGTTAATGGAGACTACTACTCCATCAGGTGTTTTGCGCAGTTGGGTGGCGCTGTGTCTCCCCAGCTCGTTCTCCAACAGACTCTGCGTCTTGACTGTTGGTAGCGCCGACAGTTTGGCCTCCCTAACGCTGGTTTGTTTCAGCAAAATTTTGCCGGTGAAGACCTCGGTTGTGGTTTCCTCCGATGTTGGGGTCTTTGGTGAGCTGCTTGGATGCGTCTCAGTGATGTTGTTGTAGACTTCTCCGCTGCTGCTAGCTTCAGTTATAATAGATGTAGTCATTTAATGTTACTGTGGGTTCTGGTTCTTTGCTGCAGCGCGCAAGACGGTTCTCTTCTCTCATCTTCTTGGTGGTCTTGGCGGCTTCCACGCTGCTCATCTTGTCTGGCGGGTGTCTTCTTGTATTAGTCTTGCAACGTGCCATTTTCTCCCCCGTAGCAGGTTTCTTGAACAGTTTGGGTGACCTGTTCTCGATAGAGCGAGCGAGTCGAGTGTGATGTTGAATGATAATGACAAAGGGTCGTTTACGTTCCTTTTTAACACTTAAGACTGGGAGCAAGGCTGGCGCTGTTCCTAACACGTTTGTCTGCCCCTCTACTCATAAGCCTCCATCTACAAACCCCTCTACTGATAAGCCTCTACTGATACACCCCCCCCCCCACCTCTACCGACAAGTACTTCTAACTACAAGCCCCGCTACTGACAAGCCCCTCTACTGAATAGCCATGCTACTAATAAGTCCTTCTATTTAATAACCACTTTAGTTTGTGAATTAGTTAGTTAGTCGACAGATCATCCTCATTGCACATCGAACCATTCAGTCCATAAGTGCTTGGATCCCCTACTCATCAAATCCCGCAGCGTGTAGCGCTCACGACACCAGTTCTGTGTTAGTTTATTAATCTTCTTTGTCTTCCTGTGTAGTGTTCTTGTTTGGCCACACCTCTTTTAACGTGCTGTTCTCGCAACCTTACCATGGTTGTAGACTTACAGTCATCGCTTGGTTCTCATAAACGACTTACTTCTCGTAGAGCATTCAGATGTCTGCCTGGTCCATGGCTCGTCCGCCCTCCACAGCAACCATACCTGCGAGCTTGTCAGCCTGCTCATTTCTTTAAACAACCGCATGCAATGGCACGAAAATGAAACTAATCTTTGCCAACCGAGACCGCTCCGGAGACAGCAACCACTATTTTCGGACCCACCCCACCTCTATCTTCCTAAGCGTACTCATTGAGTCACTAAGGACACATGCCCGATTGAATGTCTGTGTCTCGAGCCATGTTATAGCTATAATTGCTTGACTTCCATAGTCAGGCTACTTGTGGTCAAAGCAAAAGGACGCGACTCTTCCTTCACAATTTTCCCTCCGGCCTGAGCCGTAAAATCCCATGAACTTCGTTAAGAAACATACATTGGTTTGTACTGGCGTCTTCGTAATACCAGACAAAGACATTGTACCAGACACTTACGCTGTACCAGACACTGTCGTTGTAGGATTCTTTCAAGTGAAAAGTGAACTTAATGTTTTGAAAAACATGCAAGTCAATTGATACCAGCCCACTGTAACACACCCGGCAGCGAAAAAGCATATAAACTTTTAAAGCTGGGTGGATCTTTGCTGTCATATGATACATTTACAACTTAACGGGTCTGTGTGGGCTTAGCGGTAAGGACACCATGCTGACAGTAGCGTAAGGGAGATTTTAAGATTTCTCGATGCCTGCGCTACACGTTCCCTATGGGAGGGAACTATTGGCTGTCTGTGTAACCGGTCACTCAGGACTACAAAGTGTAATAGTTATAACACTATGCCGTGTGGTGATCATGTCTGTCCAGAGCCTTCTGTCTCGTTTAATGCCAATCGTCTTATAGCCCACACCATTCTGTCTCGTGTACTGCTAGTCTTCTTTAGTCCATACAGTATGGCCGTGGTGATCAAGTTTGCTCACAGCTTCAGTCTCGTGTACTGCCAGTTATTTCTGATATCGACGTTCCTCCAAACCATGGTGTCAAACTGTCCAGCATCTTCTCCTTTGGTCTTCTTCTGCTTCTCTTCCTCTCGATCTGTCCCGACTATATATATCTGAACAATATCAGCGACTATGTATTTAGTTTGTCAGCTAAAGTACTTAGTCACTTCGTGTGAAATAAAATACTGTAGTATGCTCCTGACGAGATACAGGGAAATATGCCAGGCAATAAATCGTGCAATATATAGTTTATGGTTTCGGTGTTTACATTTACTGATGGAATACATTGTTTTGGCATATTGATTAGGCAATAGGGGACTTAGGCTGGCACGCTGAGTAATTTTATAACATTACTTCGGCACAACACATGTTAAGAAAAATGGCGACTGGCCGATCGCTGAACTGACTGGGTTGCCTTATGCAGTAATGTGTCGCTGCTGGTTTTCTAGTGACTGTCGCTTCCATCGATGATGAACTGTATTTTTCGTGGCAGATTTTTGTGTTGGCATTCTGACAGCGGCATTATGCATAGTATACTTGTGCGGGATGTTGTTTTGTCGAGAGGCCTGTCTGTTCCACTTTTCACATGGGGATGTGAGGAGCATTTTGTGTGATATTCACGGGCACAGGAACGGAGCATAATAGGACGACTCTTTGCCGTGAAGTTGGAACAACCACTAACTAACTAATTAACAACAAAAGGTTTGCCGACTATTGGTCTGTAATGTGGCCAGATAAAAGAAACCATACGTGCCAAACAACATTTTATCGGGAATTTTCGCGGGAGTAACGGTAAGTGTGCCGGTCTCCCTGGCCGAGGTGATACAACACTTTCTCCGTAATGCCGTTTATCACGCAGAGTCTCGTAGCGGGGCGAGAGCTGGGAGCGGTTCGATCCCCGATGGTGACTTGAGGGATAACTGAGCCGGCCGCTCAGAAAGCAATGGCAAACTACTGAGCGTAATCTTGCCAAGAAATCAACATACAGCTGAAAGATGCTGATGTTGACAGTGATGTCCTGTAAAAGATATGCAAAACAACGGTAAGTGTCCTTAGCTCAAAACCCACAGCAAGTATATATTAGAGTCTACGGGTTTAAAAAGCAAGAGGCTGGACTTCATAACATCGGGTTGTGTCCCATGTAGCTCGGCCTCTTTTCCACAGGGCTGGTTGCCGAGAGCGTCTCACAAAGCACGAACTCCATAGCTCCAGTGACGACCCCCGGGGGTCTTCGAGAAAATTGCGCTCGTGAACAGAACGACGTAGATCGGGATCGAACTCACAACCTTCGGAGCTCGAGGCAAGCGGTGTAACGGAGACTCACTAGACTGGGAAAAGAAGGGGCAGTCATGGCCGAAAGGTTAAAGTGTCAGGTTCAGGGTCAGTAGGTAGAAAGTTCGATCACTAAGTAGGGCTTGGTATTTTTCCAAGAACTATTTATTTCAAATGACACCACACGCTCCTCTGATATCTGAGAGAAGTAACCCTATCGTCTCTGATAAGTGCAAAAACAGGATGTCCTGTGGGCAGGGTTTGCACGTTAAACATCTTACGGCAGTTAGATATTGCCATGAGTAGATTGTAAGGCCACAGCCCTAGACAGTTGCTCAGGAAATAACGGGAAGATGGGGCCCAGTACCATGGATGGGATCTGTCTAGTGGGAGCATCGCTTGCACACATGCATGCCAACGTTGGACATATTGACTTTTGAGGTACAGGAACTAAGAAGTAGAGAAGTAAAACGAGAAGGAGAAGAAGAAGTAGGAAAGGAAGAGAAGAAAATGAAGAAGTATGAGCAGAAGAAGAAGAAGAAGAAGAAGAAGAAGAAGAAGAAGAAGAAGAAGAAGAAGAAGAAGAAGAAGAAGAAGAAGAAGAAGAAGGAGGAGGAGGAGGAGGAGGAGACAGTGGCGTGCAGAGGGGGATGCGACGGCCCCGGGCATCCAGCCGGGATGGGGGCATCCAATTAGGGAGAGGGGGCAGCACAGTGCAGTGGGAGTGGAGAAGGAATGAATTAGGGAAAGAACAATTTAGGGGCATCCAATCAAGGGGTTGGCCCCGGGCATCAAAGAACCTCTGCACGCCGCTGAGAGGAGCAGGAGGAGGATAGAAGTAAGGGACGAAGAAGAAGAAGAAGGAGGAAGAGGCGGATGCGGAGGAGGAGGAGGATAGAAGTAGAGGAATAATAATAATAAGGAGAAGACAAAGAAATTCACTCTAACCAACCAACCCCCATTGCTATAACTGAACGAGGTAACTTTTACTGGCAGCGAAAACATTCGTGCTTACGTAACGACGCCAGTCTGACCTGATTGGCTGTTACACTGCGAACTCCGACGGCATTGCGAGGTATGGTTTGGTTCGAGGGAAACCCTGCGTGTGAACACGTAATATGCTAATGATATGATCGGAATGAATGAGAGAGAGCCGTTGAGTCTGACAAAAATAGAACAAAAATTCCAAGGCCCGCTGTCATACTTTGTACACCTGAAACATATTTTATCTTCGTCGCGCTGTAGATAAAATTCCTGACGTCAAAAATAAAAACACGCCTCCGACTTCCCATTTTAAATAAAAAGTCACTGGATATAAAGCTTAACTCTCATTTAGATCGTAGTAACAACCGAGTTGATTCCTGGTCTTAATCTTCTTTTGTGAAAACGTGGTTGATTCTATATTCTTGCGAAGTGTTTGAAAATAGGAGTATCAACAATTAACAGTAACGATAACTCATAAAGAAAGTGTAACGGCGATACGCAGTGCTTTGCTCTTTGTGACAAACAGACCAGTTAGTAATAATTGTTTGTGTTCTTTACAAATGTAAGTATTTGTTTCTGTTCTATAGTTTAACTTGCATGTTGTAGGTTTTAATACAGACAGATAATAGTTACTGTGCTTCAAAACTAAAAAAATTTTTTTAAAACTCTAGGCTGAATTTAGAGACCATGTGATGCCCATGCAGCATGATCCCTCGCCTAGTTTACTCCAGAAGAAAGGTAACACCAGTACGTCTGGAACACGACACAAGCTGAAAAAGCTGCTGGATCAGTAAAGCAATACTGTACTGTCCACCTGTAGAGCTTCGAACCTAGACTAATTACCGACCAAGGCTTAGAACTTGGTCTGCCATGCCACGATATTTAATCTTTAAATTGCATTTCCTCGCACTGGGATAGGGCTTTTACCCTCTCAGTTTTGCTCCTCTGTTAATTTTGAACAATAAAGGCACAAACAATATTTAGCGCGATGTGGTAGTGAAGTAGCCAGACGATGTCAACGTCATCAAGGATAAGAACGATGGCTTGTAAACTACCTGGGTGTTGATGGAGAGGTCGCCGGTTCAACCCCAACACCGGCACTAAAAGCTTTTGGAATTCATCATGACACTTGGGAGACTGCTGCCACAGACCATCATTCTTGGCGTACATCATTATGCAAGGGTGCAGTCACGTGTAAAGCAAACAGGACTACAAGAGCTGTGAAGAAAAGGCTGGACTGAAAAACCACTGCAGGAGACCCTCCTCCTGGAACGTTAAGCATTCTTTGCCCATATTGTCACGAACATTTCGAGCCAAAATAGGCCTTATCAGCCATCTTAGAACTCACGGTTCCATGCTTTCAACCCCACTGGATGAAATGGATGTTCATCATCATTCTTGATGGACAAACAACAACACACAGAAATCATAGCTCCATACTTTCAACCTCACTGGATGAAATGAATGGTCATCATCATCAATCTTGATGGACAAACAACCCCACTGGATGAAATGAATGGTCATCATTAATCTTGATGGACAAACAACCCCACTGGATGAAATGAATGGTCATCATCATCATTAATCTTGATGGACAAACAACCCCACTGGATGAAATGAATGGTCATCGTCAATCTTGATGGACAAACAACCCCACTGGATGAAATGAATGGTCATCAACAATCTTGATGGACAAACAACCCCTCTGGATGAAATGAATGGTCATCATTATTCTTGATGGACAAACAACCCCACTGAATGAAATGAATGGTCATCATCATTATTAATCTTGATGGACAAACAACCCCACTGGATGAAATGAATGGTCATCAACAATCTTGATGGACAAACAACGCCACTGGATGAAATGAATGGTCATCAACAATCTTGATGGACAAACAACCCCACTGGATGAAATGAATGGTCATGAACAATCTTGATGGACAAACAACCCCACTGGATGAAATGAATGGTCATCATTAATCTTGATGGACAAACAACCCAACTGGATTAAATGAATGGTCATCATTAATCTTGATGGACAAACAACCCCACTGGATGAAATGAATGGTCATAATTAATCTTGATGGACAAACAACCCCACTGGATCAAATGAATGGTCATCATTAATCTTGATGGACAAACAACCCCATTGGATGAAATGAATGGTCATCAACAATCTTGATGGACAAACAACCCCTCTGGATGAAATGAATGGTCACCAACAATCTTGACGGACAAACAACCCCGCTGGATGAAATGAATGGTCATCATTATTCTTGATGGACAAACAACCCCACTGGATGAAATGAATGGTAATCATTAATCTTGATGGACAAACAACCCCATTGGATGAAATGAATGGTCATCGTCAATCTTGATGGACAAACAACCCCACTGGATGAAATGAATGTTAATCATTAATCTTGATGGACAAACAACCCCATTGGATGAAATGAATGGTCATCGTCAATCTTGATGGACAAACAACCCCACTGGATGAAATGAATGATCATCATTAATCTTGATGGACAAACAACCCCACTGGATGAAATGAATGGTCATCATCATCATCATTAATCTTGATGGACAAATAACCCCGCTGGATGAAATGAATGGTCATCAACAATCTTGATGGACAAACAACACACCGGCATTAAGTTGGACTTAAACATTGACTTCTCGTTCAGATAGCCAAAGCAAACAACTGACTGTAAAAATGTCCTGAAGTTGATCGCAAGTTTCTACACAGGACATGCGATATTTTCAGTGTCTAGACATTCGCTTCACGTCCCTGTTGTCACGGGTTCTTTCCGCATTGAATTCGATTTGCATTTAAAAAATTGTTCTGTCTCCCAGGTAATTAAGTTAATTGCATTTCCTTTATATAGAACAACCCCAGCATTTTTTTGGCTGTTTGTGATCTCTTGGCAAGTTTACGTTCAGTAGTTTGCCATTGCTTTCTGAACGACCGGCACCGATACCATTTTATTAAAAAACAATACCCCAACACAAGGTGGTCTGCTGTCAAATCGCCCGCAGCTGTGTTTCGAACGCGGTATGCGAGATTACTGCGTCCGTAACCTCATCGCCACGGAGCGTGCTCCCAGATAGACTCAGCCTAATATGAGTAGCTGGAAATATCCAACAGCCAAACAATTATGGGGTTGACTATGACATCCTTTAAAGGATATGCAACTAACTAACCGGGGATCATCACTGGAGCTACGGACTTAGTGGTCTTTGTGATGTCCTCGGCAAGCCGCTTGTCATTTTGCGGAGAGTTAAAAACCTAACCATATGGGGTAGCACCCGATGCAATGAAGTAAACCCTCGCAGTTTAGTACTACAGAACAAGATGGATACTTAAATTTACATGCTCTATTGTTGTATCTGTTCTTTCAGAATCAACGCCATACGAGAGCGGAGTTCCTAACATCATCTCCAAGGGTCTGTTGTATTTTAGTATACACCAAACACACTGTGGGCATTCGAAGCAGTAACCTTTTCTAGACATTGAAAGAAGGCATTCTAAAATAAAGCTACTAATTAAAATAATCCTTATTAACTATTAATTGAAGCTATATTGCTATTTGGAGGAATAGCTGTTATTTTAAGCTATAATTATTGATTAAAGCTATAAACGGTGTGTTCAAAGATAACTGTTATTTGAGGATATAACTATTATTTTAAGCAACAGAGAAATCACACGCCGTTTCACGTAGTTATTTTTAAACTGGTAATTTCCGTACATTGTAAGAACGTGCAATAGCGTCACTTCATAGGAATAAAGTCACGTGAAGACAACGAAGAAGATGCTAAGCAAAATGTTGAAACCCTCGTTCCTGCTTCTTTTGCTACTGCAGTTGGTGAGTACATTGGTGATTGTCTGCTTGTTGTATATATGTCTGTCTTATGTAAACTTGGGATCGACCCAACATTCTTACATATGCAACATACATTTTGTTACAATGGCGAGGAAGAGCTGTGATTTCATCCCACATATTGCGTCGGCATAGAAGGAATGAAATCCTACCGCTTGATACCCATATCTCATGACTTGACATATTAGTTAGTCCTATTATTAATATTCCATTCCATTGGCACCTTGCCGTCTTGACAGACGATAGTTTGTGCTTTAAAAGGCATAATAACTTTTAACTATGGCGGTAGCGAGTGTGACTGATAAGGCCAATTTGCGCTGTAAATGTCCGTTCACAGTGGGTGCATCTGAACACGTGGTCATTTCCACCATCATGCACCATCTTACGTCTCAAACGCTTGGTGTGTGACTTTTCTGCAATAATTTTCTCCTTTGACTTTATTCCATTTCTGATATTTGCCCTCCATGCAACACGTTCAGCGGCGACTTGCTCCCAATGTGCATTATCAATGCCTGTATCAATCATGTCGCGCTTACACACATCTTTGTATCGTAGTAGAGGCCGACCCTGAGATCTCTTACCCATCTGTAGTTCACCAAAAAAGATATCCTTTGGTATTCTACCATCATCCATCCTCCTAAGATGTCCTATCCATCTAAGTCTACGAAGACTGAGCATGGAATAAACTGTCACACAACCTGATCTTTCCAATACTTCAGTATTTGTGATTTTGTCTTGCCACTTAATACCAAGAATTCTTCGCAGACACCGCATATGAAAGCTGTTTAAATTGTTCTCTTGGTGTGAGTAAGTTGTCCAGGTTTCACTGCCATAGAGAAGAGTACTAAGGACACAGGCTTGATAGACAAGGACTTTTGTTTTGGCAGTAAGCTTCCTGTTCTCCCAGACTCTTTTTCTTAACCCGTTCATTGTTGTTGCTGCCTTACCAATCCGGATGTTGATTTCCTGATCTAGGGATAATTTGCTATTTACCACTGATCCTAGATATGTAAAATGGTCTACTATCTCTAGTTCGGCGTCGTCAATAAAGATTGATGGTACCCCATGTGCACCTTGTGACATAATCTGTGTCTTCTTTTTGCTAATTGTTAAACCAAATTCAGAACAAGCATTGGAGAATGCAGATAGTAGACATTGCAATTCTTCCTCAGAGTGGGTCGTAACTGCAGCATCATCTGCAAAAAGCAACTCTCTGATCAGTACCCTCCTAATTTTGGTCTTAGCCTTCAATCTCTGAGCATTGTAGAGGCCGCCATCTGAGCGTGAGTGAATGTATATACCACCATCCTGATCACGAAATGCATATTTCAGTAGAAGTGAAAAGTATATTCCAAAGAGGGTGGGAGCTAGTACACAACCTTGCTTAACTCCACTCTTGATTTCAAATTCTTCAGAAGTTGCACCATCAAACTTGATTATACCCTTCATGCCTGTGTGGAACGATTCCACAATGGACAGAAGAGTTGGTGGGCAGCCAATCTTCTTTAGTGCCTTGAACAGACCCTCACGACTGACCAAATCAAATGCCTTTGTGAGGTCGATGAAGGCAATAAACAGTGGTTGATTCTGTTCACGGCATTTTTCTTGCATTTGTCGCAATGAGAATATCATATCAGTGGTAGACCGGTTCTGTCGAAAGCCACACTGTGATTCGGGGTAGACTTGATCTCCTAGGACTTGAAGTCTGCGCAGAACAATTCTGGCAAATACTTTTCCAACAATACACAGAAGTGAGATACCCCTATAGTTGTTGCAGTCGCTCCGATCGCCCTTGTTCTTGTACAGTGTTATGATGCTTGAATCTTTGAAATCCTGTGGGACTTGTCCTTCTCGCCAGCATAGCTCTATTAGCTGGTGGATCTGTATAGTGAGTGTGTCTTGCCCACTCCTGATAACCTCTATTGGAATCCCATCCTTACCTGGAGCCTTGCCAGATGCAAGTTCATTTATAGCACACTTAACTTCTGTTATGGTGGGAAGTGTGTCCAGGTGGTCAAGAGTTGGTAGAGCCTCTATGGCGTTGAGGGCATCATCCGCTAGTTTGGTCTCACTTGAGTAAAGCTCCAAATAGTGCTCTACCCATCTGTCCATCTGCCGTTTCTTATCAGTGATGATTTCTCCAGTCAAGGTTTTCAATGGTGCACTTCTTTTGATCACTGGACCACAGGCTTTCTTTATTCCTTCATACATGCTTCTTATGTCTCCCTTATCACTTGCGATTTGAATGGACTCACATAACTTGATCCAATAATCATTTGCACACTGCCTGGCAGCCTTTTGCACATCCTTCCTAGCTTGCCTTAGCTCACTCAGAGTGTTACGCGTTGGTCTTTCCTTGTTTCTTAAGAGAGCTTTCTTCTTCTTATCAATCAAGGGCTGCAGAGTCTCGCTGTTGGCCGCAAACCAGCCCTGCCTCTTATGATCCACAGTGCCGTAAACCCCTACGGCAGTTTTATAAAGAGTTTCCTTAATTTGACCCCACTTTTCATTTACTGTACAATTTTCTGGTGTATCAGTGAAAGCGTCTTCAAGTTGCTGTTGAAACTGAAAGCACTTTTCAGGATCATGAGTGTTAATAATAGTAATCCTGGGGCTAGATTTGTGTTTAGCTGTGTAGATTCTCTTTGGTCTCAGTCTAACCCTTGCAACAACCAAAGAATGATCCGTATCACAGTCAGCACTGTGGTAACTACGAGTCAATGATATATGGTTCAGATGTTGTCTCCGTGTGATGATGAAGTCCAGCTGGTGCAAATGGCCGGATCTTGGATGTTTCCATGTGACCTTATGCATCTCTTTTGTTTTAAAAAAAGAGTTTGTAATACATAGGTCATTACTGGTGCAATGCTCCAGCAGCCTTTGCCCATTTTCATTCATGCGACCGATGTTGTATTTTCCAAGGCACACTGGCCATGAACTCGAGTCCTTGCCCACACGAGCATTGAAATCACCGAGCATATAAATGTAGTCGGATTTTGGAACTGCCTTGATCACAGAGTCTAACTCCTCATAGAACAAATCCTTCACATCATCAGAGGAATCGAGTGTCGGTGCATATGCAGTAATAATGGTGGCAAACCCACAAGAGGTTGCCAAGCGCAGGGACAATAGTCTTTCATTTCCTCCTGCTGGAATTTCAATCATTCCCAGTAGCGAATTCTTCACTGCAAAGCCCACACCGTGTTGCCTTTTTTCTGCCTGCCCTCTACCCTTCCAGAAAAAGGTGTAGTTGTTTTCCCTGAGTGACCCTTCCTCAGCGAGGCGAGTCTCCTGCAGGCCAGCAATATCAATGTTAAGACGATTGAGTTCGGCATCAATCACAGCCGTTTTTCTCACATCGTCAATATTGGTCAAGTCAGTGGCACATCCTGGACACATGGTTCTCACGTTCCAGGTTGCAAGCCGTAGCTTGAGGTTTCTATTTTTATTTTTGTTTGTACCTGGTGCATTGGTTTTACAGCCTGCGATTCAGATTTTGTCCTAGCCCTAAGCACCCATTGAAGCAGGCAGGCTGTGGCGGATCAGCACCCAATTGGCTGGGGGCTGCCCAGCTTGAGGCGGGCGGTAGCTGATCAGTGACACCTATAGGTGTCTCCCACCGTCAGAGGCAACGCGTGGCGCCCCATGTCTACGCCAACTGACAAGGACTTATAACCCGTAACAGTTGCCTCTCGCTTTGATTCCGAGACCAGTTAAGACCAGGGATGGAGTTATTGCCTCTCCATAGCACAAAGCCTGGGCTAAAATATAGAGATCATGTGTTGCCCATGCAGCATGATCCCTCTCTTGGCCTGCCTAGTTCACTCCAGAGGAAAGGTAACACCCCTACATCTGGAACAAGACAAGCTGCAGAAGCTGCCGGATCAGCAAAGCAATGCTCTAACTGTCCGCCTGTCGGAGCTTCGATCCTAGACCAGTCGCCAACCAAAGCTTAGGGCCTGGTCTGCCCTGCCATGACAATTTTGTCTTTAGCTTGCATTTCCTCGCACCAGGGTAAGACTTGTACCCTCCCAATTGCGCTCTTCCGCCCGAAGCCGTTGGCACAATGTGGGGTGTCGGGTTTGGTAAGCGCCGCCCAACGTTCTGCGCTAACAGAAACCAGGTAGTACCGTCTACTGTTATACAGTAGCTCAGTCATATCTGACTAAGACCTGACTGGATTATTAATATTAGGGTTCTGAAAATGTTGATTATAATCGTGACAATACTAATTGTTAACAAAAATGTTTGTTGCATATCCTTTACAAGGCGTCGCAGTCAACCCCAGAATATTTTTTGGCTGTTTGTGATTTCTTGGCAAGTATGCTCCTAAAGTTTGCCATTGATTTCTGAACTACCGGCACTCATACTTTGTATATTAACCCGCGCAAGTTGGTCTGCTTCCAAACCTCCCGCAGATGTGTTTCGATATGCGGTGTGTGGGATTACGAACTGTGGATTGCATTCTTGAGCCTGGGCTACAACGCTGGCTAATTGTAAACGCTTCATTAAACTTATTCTTGGGAAGATAATGTGGGGGTTTCCCCATGACTCCCATGCATACATACGTGATTTGCAACCATCAATTTTCACAGCAAATTTGCTGTCAGTTTGGATTGCGCGGTTTGACTGTCAGGTTTGTGAGGTTTGATTGTCAGGATTGCGAGGTTTGACTGTCAGGTTTGTAAGCTTTGACTGACAGGTTTCTGAAGGTTGATTGTCAGGCTTGTGAAGTTTGACTGTCAGGTTTGATTGCCAGGTTTGTGAAGTTTGACTGTCAGGTTTGTGTGATTTGACTATTAGGTTTGGGAGGTTTGACTGTCAGGTGTGATTGTGAGGTTTGACTGTCCGGATTGTGTGGTTTGTCTGTCAGGTTTGTAAGGTTTGACTGTCATGTTTTTGAGGAATGACTGTCAGTATTCTGAGGTTTGACTGTCAGGATTCTGAGGTTTGACAGTCAGGTTTGTAAGGTTTGACTGTCAGGTTTTTGAGGAATGACTGTCAGGATTCTGAGGTTTGATTGTCAGGATTCAGAGGTTTTACTGTCAGGTTTGTGAGGTTTGACTGTCAGGATTGTGAGGTTTGACTGTCAGGTTTGTGTGGTATGACGGTCAGGTTAGATTGTGATGTTTGACTGTCAGGTTTGTGAGGTAGGACGATCAGGTAATATTGTGAGGTTTGACTGCCTGGTTTTATTCTTCGCGCGCTCGTCAATACAAAGTAGATTCCTGTTAATAAGATCACAAATTCCTGACGTTTGTCGTTAAATTAGGTTAAAATCTTAATGACATTATTAACAGAAGAATGTGGTACGTTGTTAAGAATATAGTGAATAGAGAAATAAACAACGGATGTGGTAATTAGAATATCGTGAACAAGAGAACAAAAGAATCACGGGGGTATTGAAAGTGTCTGGAATATAGAAGACAACACTCCTTGCTGTACTGAGAATATCGTGAACAGAGAAGACAACACTTCTTGCTGCATTGACATATATCGTGAACAGAGAAAACAACACTCCGTGCTGTATTGACATATATCGTGAACAGAGAAGACAACACTCCATGCAGTATTGACATATATCGTGAACAGAGAAGACAACACTCCGTGGTGTATTGACATATATCGTGAACAGAGAAGACAACACTCCGTGGTGTATTGACATATATCGTGAACAGAGAAGACAACACTCCGTGCTGTATTGACATATATCGTGAACAGAGAAAACAACACTCCGTGCTGTATTGACATATATCGTGAACAGAGAAGACAACACTCCGTGCTGTATTGACATATATCGTGAACAGAGAAGACAACACTCCGTGCTGTATTGACATATATCGTGAACAGAGAAGACAACACTCCGTGCTGTACTGACATATATCGTGAACAGAGAAGACATCAAACCTTGCTGCATTGACATATATCGTGAATCGAGAAGACAACAAACCTTGCTGTATTGAGAATATCGTCAATATCGAGGTAGCGTAATGAGTTTCTGTGTCCATCGTACGCTCTGAAGTGTTCGGGAGCTATCTCAGCTTGAGGCTAGGAATATGTTTTTCCCAAGCACCAGTGGCAAAGTGGTCAAGCCGACAGCTCGCGCTCCGAAGGTTGTGGGTTCGATTCCGGGCTACGTTGTCTTTTGGGTCACGACTGCAAGTTTCACGATCATCCTGGGGGTCGTCGCTGGAGCTACGGAGCTCGTGCTTTATGCGACGATTTTGGCAGGCCGCCCTGCGGAAAGAAACCGAGCCATATGGGATAAAACCCGGTGCAATGTAGTTGTTCCTCTCGAGTTTTAAGACCTTATGAAGTTAAAATGTTAGTTGCATATATTTTACGGGACATGATAGTCAATTCGAGAATTTTTGGGCTGTTTGTGATTTCCTGTAAGTTTACGTTAAGTAGTTTGACATTGTTTTCATAGAAATAGAATAAAGAAATAGAGACGAGAGGACACTCTAGACAACATCTGCCCAAAATATTACATACCTAGACAAAATTTATGGCCTAGAGAAACAACAGTGGACGATAAACTATGTGGACCATTGTGTGAATTTAATTTGTTTGACTACTGAAGACGATAAAACAAAGAAAATTTAAATACTTTGGTCACATGAAACGCCATGAAAGTTTGGAGAGAACAATAATGAAGGGGTATGTGCCTAGGAAGAGAGGAAGAGAACGGCCAAAAAGAAGATGGGTGCAAGATGTGGCGGATAATCTCCAGATGGGTGTATCGGATGCAGGACATCTTGCTTATCATCAAGAAGTGTTCCGGAAGGTTGCTATGGGGGAGAAGTTCTTCGAAGGACATGCTACTGAATGAGTGAATGAATGAATGCACGAATGAATAAATGAATGAATGAATGAATGCATGAATGAATGAATGAATGAATTGTGACAGCTAGAAAAGAAGGAGGAAGAAGAGAGAGAGGAGGGAGGGAGGAGAGAGAGAGAAGAGAAAGAAAGGAATGATGAGGGAAACGATATAAATAGTGTGAAGCCTAAAAGTTCGTTCCTCAGTCGAACTCTGCCTACAACGCACTATCTTTGATAATAAGGAAAGATAGGAAAGGTAGATAATATAATATACTACTATGCAACCGGATGTTAGGGAAATATTACCTACTATCACCTCCTAACCGCATGAAGAAAAGGACTAAAGCTGGGAATTACACCGGTCTTTGTTCATAACTATCTCTCCGTAGGCTTATTAGTGGTACATGTATTCAGCCCAAATACCCATTGATCCACAGATTGATCCATCAATTCATATACCCAGGGAATTAATTCGCTCCCATCCAACTTGTTCAGCGGGTAACTGTTTATTCAGCTATACCCGGTATGTCTAGGCAACTCCAGTTTACCCAGACAATGTATTCAACTTCTGCCATCCAGTGGGTTTTCTGGTCGTCCTTCTGGGTTTCATTTGTCTCTGCCCAATCAATCGCTTGTCGTGGATCCCACTTGACCTTTCCGTCCTATCTGACTTTTAGTCTCCTGCGTGGTCCCAACCGCAGTGTCCCTGGCTATTGTCGTCCTATTTGACGTTTAGCCATCTACTGCAATCAACGAGCGGTCTCCTTGGCTGGCGGTCCTCTTAACTCAAGTGGCTTTCTTGCACTTTAACGACCCTCGGACTCTACGTGTCTTTCCCTTCTTTGGCTTATCTGCCTTGGGTAGGTTCCGTTCACAGATCCTTAGTCGTTCCCACTCCTATCAGTGATTCAGACGAGCTCTAGCATGGGCGCTTGTCCGTCTTCCTTCACTTCCTCCTCCTACAGATACTATACAGACTTGGGCACGGATTAGCCCAATTTCTGAAGTCCTGTTACTATGTTCCTTGGGCTGCCTCAATAGGGCACAGACCCCCGCCACTCCCGGAGTCCACTATCAACTGTCCGCTCTCCTGTTCGACCCTTTTTCCAACTGACTGGATCCCAAAGTATATATAACTTCTTGAGTTGGCGCATTTCTTGAATCACGTGACGTTTCTCTTCCTTGTGAAAGACTACCCAATCAGTACCTCGCGTACTCTGCTTAATTTGCATCTTATTATTAATCTAACTACCTTCACCCTGTCTTCGAGTTCATAGTCCGCTGTGAGTGCAGGTGTGTTCCCACAGCCGTAAATCTGCCAGCCTACGGTACCTATTTTTACCACCTTTGCAACTTTTGGGTCATGGGGGCGTGTTCGTCCCCATATATCTAGCCCCATCAGTTGTATTTCTTGCCCATTTGACAGTTCCTATGCTAAGTTTGGCTTCATATTTCCTGAATTTCTTATTTCCCTAACAACGAAAGGTAAACCGGCGGTTAGCGGGCCGTTTCCAAGTCAGCGCCCGGTCACTCACTGACTAATTTTGAACTTATACTGGTCGGTGAACTTTCTATTTCAAAAAGGCGGTATGTGAAAACCATTTTTCCATACTGTCTCAGAATGAATGAATGAATGAATGAATGAATGAAATTCATACAAGAGGCAACATTGAAAATTTTAAGTGAACGAAAGAAGAAGAAGAAGGACTAGGCAACATAATACTGGAAAGCTATAGTTACCTAGTAAATATCTGAATGGCTTGACCACATGGCATGGCCGGGACAAGACAACAGAGCTGATCCACTACTCTGGTGATCGTGTGAAAGGGGGAAACATGACCACCCACGCTTACCGGCATGGCACACCATGATAGTTACCCCACCGGCATTCGAACCTGTCACCTCCAAAAGACTGCAGGAACAAGCGTTCTTCATCGCATGACCAACAATGGTTCTAGTGAAATTGTTTATAAAATACTACCACGGAAATAACGAAACAAAGAGCTGTTACAAATTACTTAACACGATTTATGGCTTCCTATTAATAGCACACGTAATTAAATGACACCCCCTTCAAGACATGAAACTATAGGGTACATCGTGCTAACTCCATATTCTTAGAACATTCGACGGTTGATTAGTAGTCGTGTCAAGATCACACCTGTTGTGATACATCCCGGGTAATTTCCTGTTGCACATTTTAGGCTAGGTCGATTTGTGAGTCAATAAAAAAGAAAATACCCCATCGTTGCATTTCCAATTAGTAATGGTAAAACATAGAAAAACAGAATTGCTAATAAACAACCGCGTGTTTGTAAAATCTCACTAAACTTTTTATGTAGAACAAATTTGAAAAATAAAGTACATGATGCCATAAAAAAATTATATGCTACAATATTCATTAAATTAGTTACAATAATTGCTGTGGTATAACGCTGTTTTGGGGAAGCTGGAAAGTACCAGTGAAGTATTCACTAATTGATGCCTGCGTAGAAACATAGGATTTAAGTGGTCTGGCAGAAAGAATAATGTAGAGTTCATGGAGAGGGCTAAACACATTCCAGTGAACCAAGACATGAGGAAAAGATAATGGCGCTGGATAGGACACATATTGAGAATATAACTAGATACCCCATTGTCTGAAACCCACTGGGGGAAGAAATAATGGGAGTCATAAAAACACATGGAAAAGAGAATTACAGACAAGGATGACAAACATTGGGAGATGATGGACGGAGGTACTGAAGATAGCAAAATATAGGACGGTTTGGTGGGATGTGGATTAGGGCTTATGTGTTAGTGTGGGATACATGACGGAAGAAGAAGAAGAAGAAGAATAGGGTATATGGGGCATACCCCCATATCTACATACCAGTGGTCACTCCATGAGTGATGTGCTCATTTCTGGCGCCTAAAAGACTTCCTAGTTTAATAACAACAGGTCCGTTTCTGATGTACTAATTACGTAATACCCTCTGACACCCTAATATGCCTCTCATGAGATGTAAAGTATCAACACCGATCTTGCACCTTACGCTTCCTTACTACTTCAAACTTCCTCCGAAGTCGGAGAGTGTCTGCCTGTACGGCGAGCAACCACCAGTCTGCACACCAATAAGCCAGACATGGGACAACGGATACTCACGCAAAACTCAGGTCCTGTATGACATCATCACACTGATGTTGGACAACAGGATGCCTTCATCCGACATACAGGACTTCACGTTGGAGCTCAAGCCAACGAACACAAGCAAACAAGCAAGCACTACTTCAAACAGAGCAATCATAATTACTTTTCATCCAAGTCTTTTCAAGCGTGTCTCTCCACAACAAGCGCCAGCTTAGCTCAGTCAAGCTTCCTACAGACTGTATTTTGCGCCTGGCGTTGCGGCTCAACATCTGTTAATCTGCCGGTGATGTGCGTGTGTGCGCTTGTGTGTGAGTGTGTATGTGTGTGTGTGTGGCACGCGCGCGTGTGCATGTGTGTGTACGTGTGCGTTTATGTGTGAGTTTGTCCGTGCGTTTGTGCGTGCGTATGTGTGTATGTGTGTGCGAGAAGCAGGGGAGTGGGTGTTGTCCTTGTACTACAATAGCACGTATAAATACAACTGACTGTGTCATGTACCCCTGAACTCTATCTTTGTCTCCTACAGCTCAAGACACAAACACCTGTTCTGTAGGTATGACAAACATACCGCCTATCCTTATAAAACAACAAGACAATTGTTCTTGGTTGTAACTGATGTATGGCTACAGGCTATAGTAATAATGAGCGACAAATTGGATCATTATATTTCTTTGAAACAAAGGCAAGTGGAGAATGGGGGATTGCTTGTCTCATTCGCATATTAACCACCCATAATTGTTTAAGGATCTGCTTCGTGTGGATACCAGTTTAGCACCATTGTGTTGTTGTCTCAGCGGGAAGGTGTGTCTCTTTTCGGGAACATAATTGTCTATTGTTCTTTAAAAGTGTGATCTAGGGTACAGATGAGTTATAGTGACATAACTGTAGACGTTCTAGTGAAGTATCTAGCTGGGATCCATTTGGGGAAACTTCATCTTCTTCTTGCTTTTCCTGTTCTTGTTCTTCTTGTTCTTGTTTTTGTGCTTCTTCTTCTTCTTCTTCTTCTTCTTCTTCTTCTTCTTCTTCTTCTTCTTCTTCTTCTTCTTCTTCTTCTTCTTCTTCTTCTTCTTCTTCTTCTTCTTCTTCTTCTTCTTCTTCTCCTCCTCCTCCTCCTCCTCCTCCTCCTCCTCCTCCTCCTTCTTCTTCTTCTTCTTCTTCTTCTTCTTCTTCTTCTTCTTCTTCTTCTTCTTCTTCTTCTTCTTCTTCTTCTTCTTCTTCTTCTTCTTCTTCTTCTTCTTCTTCTTCTCCTCCTCCTCCTCCTCCTCCTCCTCCTTCCTTCTTCTTCTTCTTCTTCTTCTTCTTCTTCTTCTTCTTCTTCTTCTTCTTCTTCTTCTTCTTCTTCTTCTTCTTCTTCTTCTTCTTCTTCTTCTTCTTCTTCTTCTATATAAGTCGCATTCAGCCCCTGCATTATTTTTTCTTTTCCAGCATTTTTTTCATTTTGTTTTTTATATTTGCGATTCCTTAGCGAATTTACGTTCAGTTGTTTGCCATTGCTTTCTGATCCTTGACAATTTGTCTCCTCTTCTTCATCCTCCTCCTCCTCCTCCTCCTCCTCCTCCTTTTTCTTCTTCTTCTTCTTCTTCTTCTTCTTCTTCTTCTTCTTCTTCTTCTTCTTCTTCTTCTTCTTCTTCTTCTTCTTCTTCTTCTTCTTCTTCTTCTTCTTCTTCTTCTTCTTCTTCTTCTTCTTCTTCTTCTTCTTCTTCTTCTTCTTCTTCTTCTTCTTCTTCTTCTTCTTCTTCTTCTTCTTCTTCTTCTTCTTCTTCTTCTTCTTCTTCTTCTTCCATCTTTACTTCCTTCCTTCAGTATATTTCTTTCTTTCTTTCTTTCTTTCTTTCTTTCTTTCTTTCTTTCTTTCTTTCTTTCTTTCTTTCTTTCTTTCTTTCTTTCTTCTTCATGTTACTTCCACAAATCACGCGCCTCTCTCTTGTTCTGTCTGTCTAATATATGTGCTTGTATGTGTGTATGTGTGTGTGCATATGTGCATGTTTGTTGGTGGTATGTCCCTTGTCGGATGTATGGTTGTTGGGGCAACCCCAAAGAGATTAAGAATACTAAGTTCCTCTTTATTAATGTGATCCTGCCCGCTATGAGCCGGCTCCGTGGCCGAGGAGTTAGCAGCTTTCTCCGCTAACTCCAAATACTCTCGTCACGTGACGCGACGAGAATTAGCAGTGGTTCGAATCGCAAAAGTGACTTATGAGAGTATGGAGCCGGTCGCTCAGAAAGTCGTGGCGTGCTGATGAGCGTAATCTAGCCTATGAATCAACGTACAGCTGAAAGATGCTGGTGTTGACCGCAATATCCCGAAACAGGATGGAAACGCGAAAAAAAAAAAAAAAATCCTGCCCGCTATAATTAATTTAGCGGTTACTGACTCAGTCTTGAGACCATAAATAGAGTTTCGGAGAACCAAGGAATACCTCCATGTAACCAATGAAAAGTTTTCTCTGAGTACCCAAAAATCCTTTTGGTGGTTCCTTACCTCTCCTCTACCAACTAAATAATTAATATCTAGGGTTGTTAATTAAAACAATTTTACTACGATAAGAGAACTCTGAAAAGAGACAATGACCCTTATTTTTCAAATTTATTACACTTAGATGGTGCTATTTAACAGTAAGATCATATTAATACAACATTCAAAGCATAAAAAAACCAAGATCATGTACATCTCTACTACACACACACACACACACACACACACACACACACACACACACACACACACTCACACACACATATATATATATATATATATATATATATATATATATATATATATATATATATATATATATATATCGTGGCTGTGCTCACTATACAATACATCGCCATCAGTGCTGTATCAGTCTTCAATAGTAGTTATTGGGCCTCTTCTTCGGGTCTGTGTATACACGGACTAGTCCACCATCACGCTCTTGGATCTCTGCTGCAATCAGTCAGTGTAGAATATATATTATACTTTCTTGAGTGTTCCTTTATCCAGGATAAGTTTGTCTTATTTGGCTCAAGGGTGTCTCCACCTAGATAAATATAAACTAAGTTATCTAGGATACCTGTCCTCTATGGTAGAGAAATCTGCAGGAAGTGCTTTGGACTGGTATTTGGTCTCACTATATCAGCTGCCTCACTCAGTCCAGCTGCTGCATTCAGTCAAGGTATTACATTCACAAAGTCAGGTCTGTATCTGGCTGTACCTAGCCACTACCTGAAATTTCAGCATCAATCATAAATCTAATGATATCATCACTATGACATTAGAAATGAAATGCTGTAAACTCCTAAGAACACAACAAGTGAAATCAATAAAAGGAATCTTGTTCCCAGAGAAAAATAAACATAGGATATGTTTGACCAAACATATGGTCTTGGTGTTCTCAATGAGTTATCACCAACATAATTGGTTGCTCCCCATCCAATCTTCCATTATAAGGTGTTCAATGTTTAGACTAGCAGATGTGCAGTTTCATCTTCACCTATGCCTGCCATCATGGTCTCCAGGTTGAGTAAAACATGATTGATTTGGCGTTTGACAACTATGTTTGCAACCCTCTTCTGTACCTAGTTATTTTCTCTACATCTTCTTCCATTAAAAGAAAAGGGCCTGATACATTAAGTGGTTTTAAATCATTCACTATTGCAGTGAGTCAATACGCTTATGAACAATATAAGTACAACATGGTATCAATTCTTGTATAGTGTTCAGGAGCATTCTTCTTAATTAAATGCTTCAAGGGAGAAGTTATCTTCCCTCCTATTCTCTTTGATGTAAGATCATCATCATCATCATCATCATAATCATCATCATCATCATCATCATCATCATCATCATCATCATCATCATCATCATCATCATCATCATCATCATCATCATCATCATCATCATCATCATCATCCTCCTAATCATCATCATCATCATCATCATCATCATCATCATCATCATCATCATCATCATCATCATCATCATCATCATCATCATCAGCATCATCATCATCATCATCATCATCATCATCATCATCATCATCATCATTGTTTTTACAATCATCATCATCATTCTCATCATTATCATTATAGTATTAATATCATTATCCTTATCATTACAATCCTCATCTTCATTACAATCATCATCATCATTGTTATTACAGTCATTATCCTCATTATCATTACAATCATCAGGACACTAGACCATATGTTGTAACATGAGTGATATGAAATACAAAGTGGTGTCATGCTTAAGACATTAAGACACAAAACTAGATGATGTTAACATGAGTGATATATAATACAAAGTGGTGTTATGCGTCGGAGGGCACTAAATTATTAATTAGTGCAATGGCCAAAGTTGCCTTCTATCATGAGATTGATTGCTAGCTTATACTCCTTCTTAGCATGTCACGTCTCTTCACTCATTCACTCTCACTCATCAGAAATCATTCTCATACTTGCATGGAAGATAAGTAATTACACTTATGTGATTTCCTAATGATAACTTTAAATGTTTAACACCATTGACATCACAATGAAATCTCAATCATTCCACAATCATTCAGCAGACATAATCATATCTGTATGGATGAAAATTAAGCACATGTATGTGCTTTACAATGGATAAATTCACAGATTCAACAACAATGACATTGCAATGAAATCTCAATAATTCCACCATCATTCATAAGAAATTATATTTTCCTGGATGATAATTAGTCATACTGATGTGGTTCACAGCTGATACATTCACACCTGTTTAACAATAATGAAATCACATATGAATCCCCACAGGCATGCTCTCATCAATTACATAGATTTACGACATATATCCAATCCACATTCATTCATTATGAATCCTAACCATTCTTGCATGGCGGTTGATTAAGCATTATTATGTGGCTCACAAATATTAATTCCACATGTTCATCATGATCTCTATAGAAATTTATTTGGCTCCCATGTGATCATGTAAAAAAAAAAATCTACTTGACTATTACACATTACTAATTTACTACTAACATTACACTAATTTGTCTTACCAGTGTTTGCACATTTAACATAGTTTTCTTACCACTGCACTAAGTATTCCTAGCCTTCTAAATTTTAAGTTACTCACCAACGTCTAAATCACTGCTGATTGAGTTTAACTACTTAAGAAATGAAATGTACAACCTAGGTCTAATGCTTACACATTAAATTAAGTTGTTTAACTGGGAGAAAAGGAAACTCACTGTGGTTTATCCTAATGTGCAGTTTATCCATGACCATGATAACTGAATATAATATTTAGTTTCTACTAAATTAATTTCTTAAGGACAAATCACGTGGTTTACAACACATTGAGTCACCGACTTCTTGAAACAGGGATCACTGACTAGCGTAATATAAAATATATTATTGTGTTTACCTTCATTCTTTTTGAATGGCTCCCACCCCACATGCCAACACCAAGATGTCAGGTCCTAGATTTGGTTGGGTTTCCAAATACACTTGCTGCTGGTTTGTTGGTCCTTCTTTTCTCTCTCGACTTGCTTATATATCTTGCGTTCGTAGAGATTTTCGAGGCTACCAATTCCTGTATTCACAGTCGACCTTCTTCTAGTGACGACGTGTTTGTGGTATGCACAATGAGGCCTTTAACCGGTCATTGCTGTTTTTATATTAGCTTTTTCTGCCAAGTTTTTTTTTTTTACTATCACGTCGAAAATGAGTCTGTTGTTGTAAAATTAGGATTTTAGAAGTGGGAAACAAACCAGCACTGTTGCGATGGTAATCTTGAAATGGCATTGCGAGGCATATTCACAGCGCCGATAACAGCCTGCGAAAAATTATACCACATCCCTTCTGTTAGGAAGATAGACGGGCTATGCCTTTCGGTTCGCAAGTGCATTTTTCTCGGAGACTCCCGAGGGTCGTCGCTGGAGCTACGGAGTTCGTAATTTGTGCAAAACTTTCGGCAGGACATATGGGATAAAGCTTGTTGTAATAAAGTCGATCCTTTTGGTAATTTTCCCCGTCACTTTCACTGTCCATTTCCTAGAACACATATTCCTGTCCTGCAGGTACCTCAAACTTATTTCATATCCTAATGCAGCGAAATACACGTTTGCCTTTGCGGGGAGGGGAGGTGGATAAGGTGGAATGGCTGATAGGTTACCTCACTTTCGGAAGGTATCCGATTCCATCCCAATGTAGGGCTGGGTATTATTTCAAGAACTATTGCTACTGTATCTGGCATCTGGCGGTCTTGACAGACGATAGTTTGCAACATTATGCGACAAAACAGACATAATAACTACATCCCATAGCGGGGACCAGGGATGTAGTTATACCTCGTCATAGCACAACACCTGGGCTGAATTGTAGAGACCACATGTTGCTAATGCATCTTGATCCTTTTCTTAGCTTGCCTAATGTACTCGAAAAGAAAGGTAAAAATCAACACATCTGGAACAAGACCAGCTGCAAAAGCTGCCAGATTACCAAAGCAATTCTTTTACTGCTCGTCTTTCACAGCAGTAAGCGACGATGCTACTGCACTACCACGTAAACACCAGGATGAAATAATCCTCTGCCTCAAAGTCCTGAAGTTACATTCCAACATCATAGCCACATAGCCATGATGACCCTACTTTCAGCTGATTCATCCGTGCTGCGCTGTGCTAGTGAAGGACATTGTAAATTATGTTGACATTCTACATGGCTTGATACAGTTGGCAATGCTTTTCATTGCTCGAGGAAAGTATTCTTCTACTACACTTGCCCACTCATGCAGAAGAGGGATGTGGTTAGCGTTGCGTGAGATTTCTGTCGGTGATTCATTCATAACGGAATTAATAGTAGCTTGCCATTGATTTTTATGTCTGTCGGCAATTCATTGACAACTGAATTCACAGTAACTTGCCATTGATTTCTTATGTCTGTCGCAAATTCATTCATAACATAATTAATAGTAGTTTGCTCTTCATTTCTTATCTTGAAGAAGAGGGCGGATCACGTCAGGGAATGACCCGAGTGCCTTGATGTCGGTTCTTGACTCAACTCAGCTCGACTCAACTAAGCCCAGCACAACTCAACTCAACTCAACTCAACGTACTTCATATGTGTGATTTAAAAAAAAGTTAGCTGCATATCCTTTATATGACGTAGCAGTTAAATCCAGCATTTTTGGCTTTGTGATTTATTCGCAAATTTACATTCAGTATTTTGCTATTGCTTTCTGAACTACCGGAACTCATTCCATTTTCATAAAAACCCAACGCGAGGCGGTCTGCTGCCAAATCACCCGCAGTTGTGTTTCGAACGTGGGTATAAGGGATTACGAGCTGCGTCCGTAGCCTCTTGGCTACTAATACTACAATGATTTGTCCTGAAGCAGTTTAGTTATGGATCTGTGATGTGATAGCGACATCCCATTAGCCACCAATCCTTCCCTCAATTTCGCAGGCGAAGAGCCCAGGAATTGAGGCGGCGTTCGATCTATACTTACGACTTTCGCTATCAACTTCAGTATAATTGGTTAATCTAAGGGTGTATAAAGCGAGAAAGAGAAATGGGCTCCCACCACTGTAATTATGGTTCCAGTGCAGAGACATTACGTTGACAATGGCATTTGAGCTGTCGGACAAAGATTCGGTGCCAGCTCTCCTCGTCAGCTACAGTACGGAAGAACTGGTCACTTACTAATCTATGTAATCAGGAATAAAAAATGTGATAGTTCTAATAGTTTTATCTACCTCATTTCTGCGACAATATCTGTCATTTATTCATTCAAGTAGCATGTCCCTCGAGGAACTTCGCTCCCATAACAACCTTCTGGAAAACGTCTCGGTCATAAGCAAGATGTCCCGCGTCCGTTACACCCATCTGAAGATCATCTGCCACATCCTTCACCCATCTTCTCTTTGGCTTTCCTCTTCCTCTCCTCCGAGGTATGTACCCCTCTATAATTGCTCTTTTCAAACTTTCATGACGTTTCAAGTGACCAAAATATTTAAATGTTCTTTAGTTGATCATCTTTAGTTGCCAACCTTCTTCAATATTCAGATCTTGTTGTATGGATGCATTTGTTCTTTCCTGTATCCAAGATATTCTTAGAACCGGCCTGTAACATTTACATGCAAAGGCATTTATGTATGCACTGTTCTGATTATTTAGTAAGTGTCTAGGTCTCAGCCAGTTCCCTGGCGAATGGGCTATGGACGCAGTTCGCAATCTCGCATAGCGCGTTCGAAACACAGCTGCGGAGGATTTGGCAGCAGACCGCCTTGCGTTAGGATATTATAAAATGGTATGGGTGCTGGTCAGAAAGCAGAAAAGCAACCGAACGTAAACTTGCCAAGAGATCACACACAGCCAAAGAATACTGGGGTTGACTATGACTTACTGTAAAGATTATGCAACTAACTTGTTTTAACTAGGTGTCACAGGCGCGTGGTGTAATAAGGAAGATACATGCTCTAAAAATATAATATTTGTAGTTTTATATGCAATATCTGTCAAAACATTTATTGACTAACAATTCCCTATTAGGATAGGAACACGCAGTGGGTATGTGAAGTCCATCTCAGTTTGTAGATCTGAGTCCACGGAGGAATATGTGGTGTGTCTTTTCCTCCCGTAGCAAACGACCGGAGCCCCTCATCGGCCCCTCGTCCAACTGCGCTCACTCCATTGTTAGTGTAACCTCCTAACCATTATACCAACGCGTCCGTGAGCTAGGAATATACTAAGTCTATTTAAGCCCCACGATTGTTAGGAAATACTATAATTTTATTTATATGAATTGAACATCTTTCAAGGCCTTATCGGCAAAATTAGGCGAGGATACACAGCATGAAACCACAGGAAAATAGTAACACACGGCGATAACTTATTCTAAATTAAAACATACAAAAATATAATTTCAGCAGTTATATATAATAATAACCAGCAATTTGCCAACCACGTTGAAAATTCCTTAATCGTTAACACATGTAAGTAGCAAATTGTGTGCAGCATTTTAATAAATGGGGTAAGCTTAAGATTATTTGCCTACTCGACAGTCTTCAAACACTCTTAATTTACACATCCTTCCCAACAAAAGTGGAGCAGTAGGCACTTCTTTGTAATGCACACAGTAAAGCCACACACATGCCACTTTGTTGGCGTTTATTTAAAGGCTGGAGATCAAACACGGTTTACTTCTATTCATTTCTTTTAAACTCTTTTTGGATATACCTGAAGGCGTTATCTCCCCTTTTCGGCATAAAGCGAACAGTTTTTATTAGATAGGTTTACTTCGGGCGGTATAAATAGGTACCCGTTTTTTTTTTCAATACTCTCCGGCGACATGAGTGTTATGAAAAGGTGTCATATTTTATTAAGGACTTGTTGGGTCATAGAACATTGTTAGATCATAGAACATCGATGGATCACTGAAATACATGGGAGGTCACAGGAAGGGGACAGAATTGGCTACTGATGTGGTTGGGCAGGAATGACACTCTTGGATATAAAAAGAAAGTGGACTGTTTTTTGTGTCTTGCGTCTTTGTTATTGTTGTTGTTGGTGTGTGTGTGTGTGTGTGTGTGTGTGTGTGTGTGTGTGTGTGTGTGTGCGTGCGTGCGTGCATGCGTGCGTGTGTGTGTGTGTGTGCGTGTATGTGAGTGAGTGTGTGGAAGGAGATGGAGTGATGGTAGTCGGTGGGAGTTTAAAAATAGTATTTTGTTGAATTTCTTTTACTGTCCGTTTTTCTGTCAATCTTTAATTTGGTTTATTTTTGTTTTCTTCACCTTTCCGATTACGTTTCGTAGAAAAACAATACTTTCCACCAACGTTCAACCAGACTGTGTGGCGTCAGTTATAATTGTGGTGGTTCATGGTGCGGGTTAAGTTTCTCTCGGTTTCTGCTGCAAGTTATGTCTGGCTTATCGATCTTGAAGCGTTTATGCCTATGACGTCACCTGGGGGATTGGCTGACTGGTTCTCATTTGTGTCCGTCTCCTTTGGTGGTTTCTTTTGCCAGTGTTTGCTCCTTGTACGTCTTGCTTGATTGGGTGCAGTCCTTATAAGGACTCTTTATTTGATCTATTTCTGTCTTTTTGTGTGATACATACAGGCACTGGCGGACTGCGTCTACAAATATTACATGATTGGAGTCAAGGCTAGTAAAATTACATTACCATTTTAATCAAAATAACTAATAATATTTGTCCAATGGCACCAATAGTAAAGAACAATAGATACTAAAAAGCGCTCTACAACACAATCTTTCTACTAACTCAATGCGACCAAAGCCAACCCTGGGCAATGAAAGAAAAAAAGATAACAACGGAAATGAATTTCCTGAGAAGAATGCTCAATGTATCAAGAAGAGAGAATATCAGAAATGACGAAATCAGGACTAAAGTTTAGGGTTTCATAAGAAAACAGCAACTGGAATGGTTCGGCAATATAAGTAGACTAACAATTAACAGCCGATCTCCGTAAATTAAAAGCTTGCGAACGCGATTCGTGAGCCGCTTACCACGTATTCGAAACGCTCCGGCGACCTATTTGGCAGCAGACCGTGTCGCGCTGGGGTGTTACCGTGATGGTATGGAAGCCGGTAGTTCAGAAAGCAATGGCAAACTATTGACGTAAAACTTGCCAAGACATCAACAACGGCAGTAAAATGCTGGTGTTGATAGCAATGTCCTGTAAATTAGGATATTTAAAAAAAAAATCAACTAACAGCATATCACAACAAGCAATAATGCACAGACCCAATGGAAGCAGAAGAAGAAGCCAACCATGTAAACGACAAGAGGCTTGACGAAACAATGCAAATAAACCCACTTTATGATGTAAATCCACAACGGAAGGGATTATTACAATTGAACTGGGCTGCCAGGTTAACACAGTCTATAATGGGGACCAGGAACTGTTTTAGAAACTAAAGGCCAAGGACCTGATACAGACCACAACACTCACCTATGTGTCTAAACAAATATGGGTTTAGTACCATGAGTCTCGCATGAGACGTAAGATGGTGCTTGATGGTGAAATTGACCATGTGTTCACATGCATCCAAATATCAGAAAAGGGAGAAAATGATTGCAGATAGGGCACACCATGAGCGCATAAGACGTAAGATGGTGCGTGATGGTGAAAATGACCAAGTGTTCACATGCATATATTGCGGACGAGCATTTACTGCGCGAATTGGTCTGATCAGTCACATTCGCTACCATCGTGAGTTATATTAATATGCCTTTATTGAAGCACAGTGTAACAAACTGTCGTCTGTCAAAACGGCAAGATGCCAGTGTAAAATGTTAGTACCATATGCCCAATGTTCCTTGCGGCGTGCAAATGAGTCCTTTACTTTCTTTGCTTTGCACTTGTTGTGTGATGTTTTAAATATAACAGCGGCCGACTTTACTTCCATGAATATTTCTTGATACAAGTTTTAGGTTAACTAATTTAAGAGCTCGGGTGAATAACTCAAAATAACCACCTTGAAAAAAGGCATTTAATAGACGTGAGGATCGATTTCATTGCGCCGGGATGTATCCATTATGACGCGGTCTCTTTTCCATAGGGCATCCGAAAGATTTCCAAGAATTACACAGCACAAACTCCGTAGCTCCAGCGACGAGCCCCAGGAGACTGAGAAAATTGCACTCGTAAACCGAACGAAGTAGCCCGGAATCGAACTCACAACTTTCGGATAGTGGGGAAGGCGGTGTATCCACTCCGTCACGGAGAACTCAAATCCCCCACGCCAATCCCCACCTACAGTACGTTAAAGAAGGGTGATCTAGGTCACGCTGACATTAAATGTTGACAAGGCTTGAGAAAATTGCCAGAGCTTTTCACTTGATCATTAAATGTAATCCTCTACTACAATTGCCCACTCAAGCAGAAGTGTTTGCATTAGCTGCTCGGTGATGTTTCCATAGGCGGTGTTTTGAGAAACGCGTCACATGCGAGTTTCGTGTTCTTCTTCTGTACTGTATGCATCATCGGAGCACAGATCGTCATCTAACTCCCACCAAGCCTCTATATCTTTTGCCATCACCTGCAGCTTCCTTCATATCTTTCCCATGTTATTAATCTTTATAAAACTCTATGGCCATGAGCAGAATGGCGTTGGAGGTTGCCAAGTAGTAGCGCAGAGGACATGACGCAAAAGAAAGAGGGAGCAAAACTCCCAAACCAAAACGTACATAAAACTAGGCGCCTGACGTAGAACGGAGATCACGTCAGAATCTTTGTCAATAACAACATAGATTCGGATCACAGAGCTCCACCAGAGAAGCAGCACGTTTAAGTTGTCTGGAACTTAGAAAGATATTTACTGGAAGGACAATCGTATTCATGGCCAACACATATTGGCAAAGAGAACCAGAATAAGATGGGCATCTTACATATTAAGATAAATATTTTGGATAGATGCGGAATACAACACGAGACTTAGAATGTTACAGCAGAAGGACACTTTGGCAATCTTATAGAGGACAGAAGGAGTACGATACAAACTTAATAGTTGTCAGTGACTAGCATAGTAAACAGTTGATTATTCGAACTTAATATTATGATGACCGTCCCGTCTGGAAATCACAGACACGGTGGAAATCTATGATGAATTGTGAATTATATGATTGATCATGCAGCACGACAATGTAGACCAATAAACTTGGCCTCATCAACTAGTTTGCAGCTCTTCGACTCTTTCATTGCTGTTCCGTTGATGCTTCATTCACATTTGCTGGATTGTTTCTGCAACCCTGGACATTGTTTTATTTGAGCATTTTTGTTAAAGATATGCAAGATACATCTCAGCAGAGGTGATGGCAGTAACAAGGGCTTTCATATGGCTGAGTGGTCTCGAGGTATGGTGTCCGCCTCGAGTGCTGGAGGTCTCGGGTTCAAGCCCCTATTAGGGCGAAATTTTTTGACGTGGGCTTCTAGTAACACAATTCCCCCTGGTCTCTGGGTAGTGAGATCGGACGCCCGTGTGTATTGTTGCGCACGTAAAAATTCCTTTGGCAGTTGGAAATCGAAAAAAAGAGTAGTCTAACGGCGCTGCCCGGCCAAAATTTCGAGTTAAAAATCCACCCAAACTATTTCAGGATCCTCGCCGGTGCTACGAAGGTCGTGCACTGAGCTGAGGTTTTCCAGACTCAGGCTTGAACGGAGCACTTATGGTTACACCCGTGTGCCGTGTGTTGATCCGTCGACTAAAACTAAACTAAAAAAGCTAAACTAATATGGCTGAAATCAGAGAATCATACCAACGTTTATGTATTAAGTGATTCAGTGAGTATGATCCGAAAGGTCGAGAGGGGTTCTGTATGAGACAGTGGATTGCATCGCTGGGGAGGTCTGTTGTCCGTATAGTCAGTCGTCTTCAACTTTTTTCTGGGACATGCGGGAGTTGAGTGAAATTAACGAGCTGATAAACATGCTGGCTCTGCATCCCCTACAGATGGCCAGCCCACAGATCGTGCCGATGTTATTAATGCCCTTAGAGAGATGTCAAGAGTTTCAAGAGAGATGTTTACGAGTTTCGACCCCAGTGAATCCACATCGTTGTCCAGAATGAGAGACTCGGGAGTCAGAATTAGCTCTGCCAGATACGAGAGGGACATTTTAATATCAAAGGGCCTTATTAACCAACACGGAACTGGCACAATTAGCAGCCTGCCGCTCAGGCATCTGTTGGGGGAAAGGGTGGGAGGCATCTATGGACTTGTCTCGAGTGCAAGGATGATACCCCAACAGATAACATATAATCTTTGTCCGTAATTTTGTTCTTACAGCCATGCTTATCATTTGTTGGTGCGTAACACTTGATCATGTTAGTTTAGTTTCTTTTTGTGGTTCCAACTGCTGTTGCTGTTATTCAAGAACTCACTGTTTCTCAGTTCTTTCTTAGTTCTCTCTTGCGTCTTTAAAAAGATCCATTGCAAGGGACATTTTTCTCTGTATAGTCTGCGAAAGCACTTTTTCATCTATATTTAGAAACGTTTTTGCTTCCTCCGTTCAATCTTATTTCTCACAATTCCAAGTGCTAATCTTATCAAATTTCATTTCCTGTACCACAGGTGTTGTCTTTTTGCAAATTCATACATGGTTCTAACATTCAGGTGTCAAAGTCTGAAGACTGTCCTAGATGAAAGAAGCCAATTCGGCAATCCGTACTTCATGCGGCTTTCATCGCTGTGCCATACTATTTTCTAAAAGAAGCCTTGTATCATCTCAGCTGGCTGCTATTCTTCTCCTCTCTTAACATATTCTGCGCCAAACAGAAACCCACTTTATTTGACAAATGGCACCATTAGTAAAGAACAGAGTGTAGATTTCGGCCAAACAAAAATGTATGGCTGAAAGTGGGAAGTAGGAGTGTCTCACAGTTATGACTTAAAAGTTGTTAATATAGTAAAAGACATGTTGTATTATTACGATTGGCAACATTTTGGCGATACATAAGCCTATGGCACTTAACGGGAGACGCTTAAGACGATTAATCATCCCATAGAACCTGATTAGTTAATGTTTACATTTGTTAATGTTCGGTATGCTTTAGCAGCTAAAGTGTTTACCGAATGAAGTATTCAGTTCCCTGCCAACTCTTCTTAGTCGCCTCAATCGTCATGCATGATAGGTTACACCACTGCCATTCTTCGCTTTACTTAAGAACCTGGGAAATACAAAGGAGATACGGGTGACTGCTGTTGTATAACTGGGATATTCCTTTGTAGGTAAGGCTTTCTAAAGACGTCTAGAAAGGAAACTCGTCGTTCCACTTAATTATGTCGCCGTCTAGACATTATGAACACATAACATTCGGACCAAAACGTCAGTATATTCCATTCACTACCATTGCCTTAGCTTATGGTTACCATTACGTCACCTATATCTTAAATTAATAGATACATTGGTTGTAGAAAGTGAAGAAAATGAGCCTTAGTTTGAATAATAGAAAGACAGAAGTTATGGTGATATCAAAGAAACATATTGTGTTTAAATGTGCAATTAAAGTAAAGGACGATTTTTTGGGGGCAAGTGCAGAAATTCAGATATCTAAGCACAAGGATAACGTCAGATGGAAGATGCGTCACTGAGACAAAGGATATAATATGACAAGCAAAAACTGCATTCTATCAAATGAAGGACATTTTGTGCAATAAGTCACGGTCCTTGAAAGTTAGAAAAAGAGTTCTTGCATGTTGCATAGAACCAGTTTTAACACACGGATGCGAATCCTGGACAGTTAGTCAACAGGTGAAAAAATCCCGGGTCTCCTTGAGGATGTGGTTTAATAGAAGAATGCTGAAAATGAATTGGACAGTCAAAATGAGCAGTCAGGATGTTTTAAGGGAAGCTGAGTCGCAAGGACAATTTATCACAAACATCAGACAGAGGTAGCCATCGTTTTTGGCCACATTGTGAGAAGGCTGAGGAGCGGCTGGCCGAGTGGCTAGAACGCCGGACTCTCCTTCGGGAGACGTGGGTTCGACTCCTCGGTAAGGTGTGGGATTTTTTTCTGTCGGTGGCAAAAAAGAAAATCCTAACCTGCACAGTTGGCGGCGACTGCACTAGCCAGGCGGCCTTAATTCCTCAGGCTCAAAGATCCTTCTGCCTCACACCGCAATGCACTATATTGGCAGTAAAAGAAATGACAGTTATGAGAAGTCTAAAAATGGCACATGCTGTGACAACCGGAGAGATTTGCGGAAAAAGAGACTTAGAGGAAGACAGCGTGAGAAGATTCTTGACAGTCTGGTGTCATGGCACGGAAGGAAGTCAACACACGAATTAATTCATGACGTCGGAGATCGTAATTTGTGGAGAGGCATGATCGCCCACGCCAGTCGCTAAGGCACTGGATGATGATAATATCGTAGCTTACTTGTATGGTTATCTTATATTATCTTTAGTCTAATGCTACGTTAATTTACATTTACCTTAATTTACAATTACATTTAATTTACTTTACTATACTATACTTTACCTTACTTTATTTCGCTTTCTCTTTACCTTAACAAGATTTCCTTAACTTAACTTACTTTTATCTTTACTTTAACATAAATTTTACGATAATTGACTTTTATCTTAAGTTACCTTAACTTAGATTTGCCTATAATACCTTGCCTTAAATTACCTTTACCTTGACACACCTGGAATTACCTTCTCTTACATGTGCCTATACTGCTATCTTAATTTACCCTTACCTTAACATTCTTTCTCCTTAACTAATGGTAACAGGGTGGCCTGTCGAAAGCTGTCTCTGTGGCGAAGGTGTTACGGACGCAGTTTGTAATCCCACATACCGCTTTCGAAACACAGGTGCGGGCGATTCGGAAGCATGCCGCCTTGCGTTGGTTTTTATAAAATGATATGAGAGCCGGTCCGCGAAGAAAGCAATGGCAAACTACTGAACGTAAAATTGCCAAGAAATAACAATCAGCCAAAATATTCTGGGGTTGATTGCGACGTCCTGTAAAAGATATGTTACTAACATTTGTGTCGAAAGGGCCACACAAATCGCGAACCCCGTAACTCCAGCGACCAACCCCCTTCATAAAACTGGACTCGTGAACCGAACAGCTAAGTCCGGAATCGAACCCACAGCTTTTGGACCGTAAAGCAGGCAGCTGACCTACTTCCTATCGTCTCGCGAACACAGGTTTATAGTGAGAACTAGCTGACCCGGCCCGACTTCGCCCAGGCCCTGGTGGGGATCTATCTATCTATCTATCTATCTATCTATCTATCTATCTATCTATCTATCTATCTATCTATCTATCTATCTATCTATCTATCTATCTATCTATCTATCTATCTATCTATCTAGTCTGTCTGTCTGTCTGTCTGTCTGTCTGTCTGTCTGTCTGTCTGTCTGTCTGTCTGTCTGTCTGTCTGTCTGTGTCTGTCTGTCTGTCTGTCTGTCTGTCTGTCTGTCTGTCTGTCTGTCTGTCTGTCTGACCCGGCCCGGCTTCGCCCAGCTCCTGGTGGGGAGCATCTCATTTAATTCATATAAGTAGTCATATAAGCTCCCGTTCCCGTTCCCGACTATCTGTGTGTCTGTCTGTCTATCTGTCTGTCTGTCTGACCCGGACCGGCTTCACCCAGTGCCTGGTGGGGAGCATCTCATTTAATTCATATAGGTAGTCATATAAGCTCCCGTTCCCGTCTGTCTGTCTGTCTGTCTGTCTGTCTGTCTGTCTGTCTGTCTGTCTGTCTATCTGTCTGTCTGTCTGTCTGTCTGTCTGTCTGTCTGTCTGTCTGACCCGACCCGGCTTCGCCCAGCCTATGGTGGGGAGCATCTCATTTAATTCATATAAGTAGTCATATAAGCTCCCGTTCCCGACTATCTGTCTGTTTGTCTGTCTGTCTATCTATCTGACCCGGCGCGGCTTCGCCCAGCTCCTGGCGTGGAGCGTCTCATTAAATTCAAATAACAAAAAAAAAAAGTAACTTAAGAATGTCCTTCCACACACCATTCATTATTTTTAATGAAAACTGTTTTTAATCACCTACATGACTGTAGATAACTTCTTTAAACATAAAAAGATGAGTTAGAAAATTTTCACTATTTAAATAGATGCATTATTTTTATGAAAACTATGAAAATGCCTTACAGATTATATATAATTTATTATAACTCATATGCCTGTAAATAACTGTAGACAAAGAGTTTATAAAACTTTGAAAACAATGCAACAATCTATATATAAAATATATAGCAATGCTATTAAAAGTTATGCCCCTTGAAATAACTTTATTTAAGTTATGTCCCCTCGCTATATATAAATGAATAAGATATTAAAATATTAAATTTTAATAAGTAAATAACTGATTGTACACTAACAGACTATGACAGTTGGCTGGACGGGAATGAAAAGAAAACATGTAGAAAATTTCATCTCAATCGGATGGACCGTTATCGAACGCATAAATAACAGACATACATACATCGCCTTTTATATATATAGACTAAGACAAAATCACAATTTTAGCTATCTGTCTGAGAGATTAGCACAAACCGTCTCACCCACACAATCTGATGTGAACAACAAAAGCTAACTTGTTATTTACTTAGTGATAACAGCACTGAAGTGTTATCATTCAGATCATGTTCATGCCAGTGGGGTAATCACAAATATGTCATATCTGGTATTTCTATATTCATGTTTCTTGTTATCGTTACATTCGGTGTGGTTTCTGTGTTAGACCCCACCGTGGGGGTCAAAGGGTTTAACCAATAAGGGTAAGAGAAGTGGTGCAAACAGGAAGAGTTTACGGAAATGATAGAGTATACCAGGAACCATTCTTCCCAGGAAAGCGATGAGAAGATTGGCTGGTTTGGTTGTTTGATTTGACGCTGTTCAGCACAGCAGTAGTAGTGGTGGATTTAGTGGTAGTAGTAGTAGATGTAGATGTAGTAATTGCAGTAGTTGTAGTACTAGTAGCAGTACTGGTTGAAATGGTACCAGCAGTAGTAGTAGTAATAGTAGTAGTCGTAGTCTTAGTAGTAGTCGTAATAGTCTTAGTAGTAGTAGTAGTAGTAGTAGTAGTAGTAGTAGTAGTAGTAGTAGTAGTAGTAGTAGAAGTAGCAGCAACAGTAATAGCAGTAGTAGTAGTAGCAGCAACAGTAAAAGTAGTAGTAGTGATAGTTATGACTGAGAAACCGTATGACAGTAGACGGTACTACCTGCTTTCTGTTCACATATACATTCGGCGCTTACTAATCCGACACCCAACATTGTGCCTACGGCTTCGGGAGGAAGAGCACAATTGGAAGGGCACAAGTCTTATCCTCGTGCAAGTAAATGCAACCTAAAGATAAAATGTCATGGCAAGGCAGACCAGGCCCTAAGCCTTGGTTGGCAGCTGGTCTAGGATCGAAGCTCCGACAAGCGGACAGTTACCGTACTGCTTTGCTTATTCGGCAGCTTCTGCAGCTTGTCTTGTTCCAGATGTAGGGGTGTTACCTTTCCTCTGGAGTGAACTAGGCAGGCCGGGAGAGGGATCATGCTGCAAGAGCAACAACATATGATCTCTATATTGTAGTTCAGGCTTTGTGCTGTGGAGAGGTATAACTCCATCCCTGGTCTTAACTGGTCTCGGAATCAAAGCGAGAGGTAGCAGTTACGGGTTATAAGTCCTTGCCAATTGGCGTAGACATGGGGCGCTAAGGGTTGCCTCTGACGGTGGGAGACACGTACATGTGTCACTGATCAGCTACCGCCCGCCTCAAGCTGGGCAGCCCCCGGCCAATTGGGTGCTGATCCGTCACAGCCTGCCTGCTTCAATGTGTGCTTGGGACTAAGACAAAACCTTAATCGCAGGCTGTAAAACCAATGCACCTGGTAATATTAAAAAGAAACATAGAACCAATACACCTGGTACTATTAAAAAGAAAAATAGAAACCCCAAGCTACGGCTTGCAACCTGGAACGTAAGAACCATGTGTCCAGGATTTTCCACTGACCTGACGAATATTGACGATGTGAGAAAAACGGCTGTGATTGATGCCGAACTCAGTCGTCTTAAAATTGAAATTGCTGTAGTATTATTACCAGCAGTAGTAGTAGCAATAGCCGCAGCAGAGGTAGTAGTAGTAATATTAGTAATGGTGGTAGTGGTTGTTGTGGTGAGGGTAGTAGTAGTAGCAGCAGCAGTAATAGTAGTACGACTAGTAGTAGTTATAGCAGACTTTGTAATAGTAGTAGTAGCAGCATCAGCAGAAGTAGTAGTAGCGATAGTTGTAGTAATAATAGTAGTAGCAGCAGCATCAACAGTAATGATAGTACCACTGGTAGTAGTGATACTTATAGTAATAGTAGTAATAGTAATAGTAGTAGTAGTAGAAGTACAAGTAGCAGTATCAGCAGCTGTAGTAGAGCAGTAGTAGTAGTAGTAGTAGTAGTAGTAGTAGTAGCAGCAGCAGCAGCAGCAGTAGTAGTAGTAGTAGTAGTAGTAGTAGTAGTAGTAGTAGTAGTAGTAGTAGTAGTAGTAGTAGTAGTAGTAGTAGTAGTAGTAGTAGATGCCCTTGTTGGTGCTGTTATATGCGTCTTATTATTGTAATTAATGTTTTCCTATTTGACTTAACGAGTCCCGATGTGAATTTCCGACCATTGAGAGGGTTTCGTCTATCGAGGACAAACAATCATTCAGGGATAAACAAGTGAAGTGACTAGTTAAAGCTGGATATCATATGACTACTGAATAAGTCTGTGCAATTGATATTTTAATGCTATGCTGTTCTCAGGTTACACACTGCTGTCAAATTGTTAACATATTTTTTTTTTAAATTTCTTTTTCTATTTGGAATAACACATAGAAGTGGCAGTCATGACAATCAATCAATCAATCATGTGCCATGCCGGAAAGCGTGGGCGGTCATGATTCGCCATTTCACTCGATCACCAGAGTCGTGGATCAACTCAGTGTTCCTGTCTCGTCCATGCCATGTGGCCAAGCCATCCAGGTATTTTCTTCTCGGTCTTCCTCTTGGTCTGTTCCCTTCGATCTTGCCAGCTGTCACTAAGTTCTCCAGTCGATTTCTTCTCATAACATGTCCAAAAAATTTTGACTGTCTACGTCTAATTTCTCTAATCAATCTACGATTTTCATTTGTCTCTTGTAGTACTTGGTCATTGGTTTTTCTATCTGTCCATGGTATTCTTTGCATTTTCCCCAGAAACCACATTTCTGCAGCCATCAAATGTTTTTCAGCTTGACTGCACATTGTCCAAGTTTCACATCCATACAAAAGAACAGGCTCTATGTATCCCCTCAACACTCTTTTTCTCGTTTCAATTGACATCATTTTATTGGTCAGAATGTTTTTCATCTTGCTAAAGGCTACTTTCGCAATGGCGATTCTTGTTCTAATCTCTTCAAGGCATCTGCCATCAGATGTTATGACTGTTCCGAGATAATTGAACCGATTCACTTGTTGAAGAATATTCCCATTTACTTGTATATTACATTGTGGTACTTCGTTCTTCCTAGTGACGACCATAACCTGTGTCTTCCTACAATTTAATTCCAACCCCAGCTGCTCACTGTGTACAACCACAGCGTCTACTAATTGTTGCAGATTCTGTGCATTGTCTGCAATCAATACTGTATCATCCGCATATCTAATGTTATTTATGTTTCGTCCTCCAATGCTGATTCCATTTAGGTCTTCTACATTTCTGAAAATATTTTCACTGTATAGGGAAAAAAGATCTGGAGACATTACACATCCCTGCCTAACACCTCTCTTAATAGGTTGGTATTGTCCTACTTCATTATCAATCCTTATGGCAGCTTGTTGTTTCCAATATATGTTTTTTATAAGTCTAATGTCTTTCCCATCAATTTGTAGATCTGCAAGCATATCCACAATGTTGACATGTCTAACTCTATCAAAAGCCTTTGTGTAGTCAATAAAGCAAAGATGTATATCCTTGTTTACTTCTAAAGCACGCTCAATAACTGTTCGCAGCATATACACAGCATTTACTGTACCCTTTCCTTCTACAAAACCACATTGTTCTTCCCCTATTTCAGGTTGTATTTTCTTCCTCACTCTTTGCATGATAATTCGTAACAAAATCTTTGTGATGTAACTCATTATACTAATTGTTCTATGTTGATCACATTCTAAGGTTCCTGATTTCTTTGGGATTGCAATAAATACAGAATTACATAATTCAGAAGGTATATCTCCAGTTTCATATAATGTGTTCAGCAGTCTAGTGACTTGCTCTAGTCCAAATTCTTCTAAAGCATTAATCATTTCTGTTGTGATGTTATCTGCACCGGGGGCCTTGCCAGCTTTCATATGCTTAAGAACATTTTGAACCTCCATCTTTAAAATTGCTGGTCCTTCATTATTAAATCTAATAGCATACTGTTCCTCTCTGTTATCATTATACAGGTCTTTCACATAATCTGTCCATACATGTAGAATCTGATCTTTTTCTATTATGATTTTGCCTTCTTTAGTTTTTAGACAGCCTGTTGATGTACTTGTTATTTTATTAGTAAGTTCCTGAATTATTTTGTGCACTAATTTGGTCTTTTGACTGTTGTGTTGTTTTTCAATTTCTAAGCACTTTTCCTCAAGCCATGATTCTTTTGCCTTCCTACATAATATTCTGACTTGTCTGTGAATTTCTTCATATTTGGCAGGATTATTTTTGTTGAGTCTTCTTGTTTCCATTAAGTGTAAAATTTCCTCATCCATTTCTTACGACCCACCTTCTTTAATTTTGGAATAGTTGTTTCTGCAGTGACAATAGCAATTACAATAACAACAACAAAAATTAAAAACATTAAAGCCGACAATAATATAATTACTGAAATCATTTAACGAGTACAACTACTGCTATTAATACTACCTCTACTACTACTACTACTACTACTACTACTACTACTACTACTACTACTACTACTACTACTACTACTACTACTACTACTACTACTACTACTACTACTGCTGCTGCTGCTGCTGCTGCTGCTGCTGCTACTAAACTTTTTCTTCTTGTTGTTCTTCTTGTTCTTGTTCTTGTTCTTCTTGTTCTTGTTCTTCTTGTTCTTCTTCTTCTTCTTCTTCTTCTTCTTCTTCTTCTTCTTCTTCTTCTTCTTCTTCTTCTTCTTCTTCTTCTTCTTCTTCTTCTTCTTCTTCCCCCTCCTCCTACTGCTGCACTAATCAAACTCCAGATAGTTACTACTCACATGCTAGATTTTCACTCATCAGTCTCTAGATAAGTACTTGTCAAACCTCATATTCGCAGCTGTCAAACCATAGATCCTCACTGGTCAAATTCTAGATCTGCATTGGGCAAGACATAGATCCACTATGGTCAAACCATATATCCGCACTGGTCAAATCATAGGTCGGCACTGGTCAAATCATAGATCCACACTGGTCGAACCCTAGAACTATATAGGTAAAACCCTAGATCTGTGCTAGTAAAACCC
>OY992876.1:419016087-419033587 GCA_963921405.1 Cepaea hortensis
ACCGGCATTTGTATATGTATCAAACCAGCGCCAGATGACCTGCTTCCAAATCGCCCTCAGCTGTGTTTCGAATGCGGTATGCGGGATTGCGAGTTGCGTCCGTAACCACTTCGCCACAAAGCCTGCTGGGCGAATTAAACCATGTGTAAAAAGAGGTCAGTGTGGCTGAATGGACAAGAGCGCTTTCTCTTAAACTTCCGACGTGCTGATGCCGAGGTAGTGGGTTCAACCCCTGCACCGTTCAGTTGGACTAAAATGCTGACTTATCCCACTTGACTTGGGGACATAAACTACAAGTTCCTAAGAAGTCGGAGTAGGTTCGCCTGATGGCGAGGGACATTGGTAAGAAGGAAAATAATCCACATGCAAAAATAAACCCAGTGCACTATAAGTAGTAGTACGCCTATGGACTAGGCTTGAGTTCAAAGCGAGCGAAGAACGTACAAAACAAAGCAAAACTATGCGTAATCAATACAATGAAACTGGTTTCGATGAAACTCTATCTCTCTGGAATTCATTTGTTCGCCAAAACGAACTGCTGTCTGTGTCAGCTTGTTCTGTTTACTGGGTGCTACTCTGTAAAATTGCAGAGCGTGCAGTTTTCAGGAATTTTTGGAGCATACTGTTATGTGTGGGAGTGGCAGTACTGCAGTAGCCAAAAGGTTTGTTAGTCATTACTCGCGGTTCCAGCTTCACGTACACATAACAACCATGAAAGACACTTACTAAACAAGCTGAACACAGCATTCACGCCTTTGAATATAATTGTTATAGACGGGTTCCAAAAATTAAATACAACAATAAGGAAGAAATAAACAACTTTCATTGGTCACGTGATGAGAAAAGAGTCATTGGAGAACATCGTGACGACTGGAAAGATCGAGGGGAAGAGAAGCACAGGCCGACCAAAAGAAATGATGCTGGATGGACTGAGATGGCGGCATGGAGGAATATCAGCAGCAGAGTTGATCCAGAACACCAAAGAGATATGAACACCTACCTCACTTGATGATGATGATGATGGTGGTGATGATGATGATGATGATGATGATGATGATGATGATGATGATGATGATGATGATGATGAGATTAGAGTTCTGCTGTCCGAGATGCAGCTTGAAAAGGCCGCACGAGATCCAATGCGGATTTCAACGACTTCATTCACCAAAGACTTCAGAATCTATTAGTGGCTTTGAAAATCTGCAAGGATTAACTTGCTTGTCCGTTTGTTTGATTAGTCAGTTAATCGATTATTGATTAATTTGTTGGCTTCAAATGTTCATGATTTGGTTATTAATGGATTGATTTATTTGGTTGTTTCGGGATTAGAGATTTAAACATTGAGCACAACCCACTACTGGCAACGCTGATCATATTCCAGTACCAACCTAAGGCCTTGTCCACGTCAGATGGAAGCATTAGTCGGTTAATTAATTAATCCGTTTGACAAAATTCTAGACTATTGATTGATTAATTGAAGGATCATTTGCTTGACGTTGTGACTAAAAAAAAAATTATTGCGTATCCCTTACGGGACGTTGCAGTCAACACCAGCATTTTTCAGGCAAGTGTTACGTTCAGTAGTTTGCCATTGCTTTCTGAACGACCGGCTCCCACACCAGCACGTTATAACACAACGCGACACGGCCTGCTGCACAAATCGGTCGCAGCTGAGCTTCGAACGCCTGGTACTCGGCCCATGAACCGCGTTCGCAAGCCTTTGGCCACGGGGACGGTTGAGACTGTTGTGACTAAACAGGCTAATAATTAATTGGTTAGTTAACTAGTTAACCTATAACAATAAAAGTGCCGGTTAGGAACTGAATAGTGTCATTCCGTGTGATTGTACAATGTTGTTAATGTCGTCAATCCATTTCCTTCTCGGGCGTACCCTTGCTCTCATCGCAGATGATCTTTGATGTATGGCCAGTGCTGGTAGTTGACGGTCTTGCATTCTAACGAGATGGCCAAACCACTTTATCGTCTGTCTTTCGATAAATGTGGCACAAGGTGTTTATCCCACTGTCTGTCTGATAACAACATTTCTAATTCGATCTCGCATTGTTAAGTTGGCAGCTCTCCTCAGGCATCTCATTTCACAGGTGTTTATTTTACATAAGTGTGATTTGGATAATGTCCAAGTTTGAGATTGGTAGCATAGGGTTGGTATGAATATGCTATTTATTATCTGTCCTTTTGCGGACATAGGTGTGTTTGGATGTTTCATTATGCGTGATAGTTGATATGTAAGTGCACTTGCTTTCTGACATCTGATTTTGATTTCTCTACCAATCTGTCATCTTCTGTGATCATACTTTCAAGATATTTGAATTCTTTAACTTGTTCCAGAGATGTGCCATTTTTTATCTGTATACTTACAGAACCTTCTTTATCACACATAAAGCTGCCCTTTAGGAACATCAATCCCTCCCGCCAGATATCACTAAGAGGTCTCAGTACAGCGCACAAAACCCCTGTAAAGACATCAAATTGACGTACACAAGAATCCACACACGCTATAAATATGTTGTTTTGGGATGTATTTGTAGTTTAGGAATGTTGCCACCATGCGAACATAGTGACATAACATTTTCTGTCCTAGTGGATTGCAATTACATGCTCTTGTTTATATCAGTTTTGTGAGTCAACTGAATTCCTACCTTCTTCCTCAGACAGTGATTTAGTTAACCCACATGTATTGGTTGTTGAGGTAATATGAGATGCGGCGTATAGTGCATTTCCATTAATATAGAAGACGGGTCATACACAACTTTCAGTAAACATGTTTTTGTAGTCGTTAATTATTTCTGTTTTTATGACGTTGTTCATTTGAATAATGTATCATTTAAGAGGAAACATGGATAAATTAGCAGACTAGAGAGGAATTATGTTGAGGACAAGGAGATGTGCTTGTACATCAGAAGGACTGGATCAAAGTGGGGGGATAGAAAGAGCAATGAAGACATCTTGAAAGAAGTTGATCCACAAAGAGAACTGGTTACTCGTATCAGAAGAGGACAGTCCGTGTTCTTTGTGCATGTCATGAGAAGGGGACTGCTGGAGGACGTCGTCATAACAGGAAGGTTGGATGGGAAAAAATGCAGGGGGAGACAAAGATAGAAGATGCTGAACAGTTTGACACCTTGGCATTTAGAAACATCAGTAATAGAAATTATTGACACTACACGCAACAGAATGCTGTGGACAGACACAATCACCAACGCCACACGACATGGACTATAAGAAGATTGGCAGTACACTAGACAGATGGTTGTGGACCGACATGATCACCAACACTACACGACATGGACTATAAGAAGACTGGCAGTACACAAGACAGAAGGCTGCAGACAGACATGATCAACAGCACAACACAGCATGGACTACAAGAAGAAAACGTTGCTGAGGTTTGTAAAATAGTCTTTGAATATAGCGATCCGTCAGATGTCACTATGTAGCCTAGACCTTGAAAACATTTGACCTGTTTAATTATGACAAATTCACCATACATGCCGGCTCTTGTGGCGAAGGAGTTACGAATACAATTCGCTATCCCACATACCGCGTTCGAAACACAACTGTGGCCGATTTGGAAGCTAACGGCCTTGAGTTGGTTTTCATACAATCGCATGAGTGCCGGTCGTATAGAAAGCAATGACAAAGTACTGAACGTAAACTTGCCCGGGAATTACAAACAGCACCCCACCCCCACCTCTCTCCAAAGAAAAAATGCTGGAGATGACTGCTACTTCCTGTAAAGGATATGCAACTTTATTATTTAGCAATTCGTCCAGTGTCTTGTCGGCTTGCGTGGGCGATCATGCCTCTCCATAAATTACGATCTCCGACGTCATTGATCAATTAGTGTCTTGACTTCCTTCCTTGCCATGACAGAAGCAGTGGGCTGAACTTGTGTGTGTGGATTAGCTTTCACTATTGCTTGCCAGTGTCCTCTCCATCAGGCGCACCACACCGACTTCAGAGGTACTTGTAATTTAAGTCCCATATCAAGGACGAGAAATCAACATTTTAATCCAATTAACTGGTGTAGGGGTTGAACCCGCTACCTCAGCATCAGCACACCGGATGTTTAAGAACGGACGAGCTTATCCATTCAGCCTCCCTGTGTCGTTTAATACGGCCTAAATATTTCAATGTCCGAGGCATGATAGTGTATTCTTTTTAGCCAGTTTTCTGCGATGAATGTTCAGATCTTGTACAATGCCAGATCTTGTCCTTTTCTTGGCCCATGTTATCTTTGGGGTGGATGTTACCTCATAAAAATAGGTACTTGATAATTTTCTGATGTTTTATGGGGTTGTCAGTGAAGGAAATATGACGAGGCAGATAATTGGCCACTTCACCTTAGTACATTGTTGTCTGGAATATGTGAAGACATTTACGTTTTTACTGCAGTACCTGCTACCTTTACGTCATACTGCTTATGTGGGTTGGTGGGTGGGCTGACTGGCTGGTTGGCTATATTATCGATTGGTAGTGTGAATGATTAATTAGTTATTTAATTGGTTGGTGGGTTGACTGACTGACTGCTATATAATTGATTGGTTGTGTGAATGATTAATTAGTTATTTTGTTAGGTGGTGAGTTGAATGTCTGGCTGGCTATATGATTGATTGGTTGATTGGTCCTATGACTGATTAATTTTTTGTTTGGTTGGTGGGTGGGTTGAAGGGTTGGGAGACTGTTTGTTTGACTGGTTGGTTATCTGGTTGTTTCGAAGTGTTAGGTTAGTTGGCTGGTTGGTTGGTTTAGTGGCTGGCTGCAGGAACAAGTGTATTTCGACGCATGACTAACAAGACTGACTTGTTGCTGTCTTTTGGAGGTGACAGGTTCAAATCCTTGTCGATTACTATAGCTTTCAGTTGTTATGTTGTCTAGAGCGTCCTCTAGTCTCCACTTCTTTCCTCTACTTCTGTGAGCGCCAAACAATACATGCATGTTTAATTATGAACTGTCGCAGTGGCCTCAAAGGGTTTCCCATGTGATATTTATATTGAAACATGGGGCACTAGGGCACCGGTCGTTCCCCTCGCCTCTCACCAAGCCACTGCCTAGCTTCGTAATATTTTCTCCACATGTTAAGCTGTTTGATTGTTAACAGACACCGACTTAATGCCAGATGTACTGCTTCTATATATAGAGCAGATAAAACGCGCAGATCAAATAGGGTTTTATATTTCATTACCGCTCACGTGATGCAATTAGTGAAGTCTTGTTTTGCCGACATAAATTTGCGGCCTTGGGCGTTAAGTGGAATCATATTGCTAGACTAGCGAGTTAGATATAGAAGGTTCAGGTTTTTGTGATCACGTAATGAGAAGGAATAAATTAGAAAACGTAGTAACAACGTGAGAAATTTAAAGTCAAACAAGTAAGGCCAGCTCTGCAGCGAAGGGGTTAAGGAGGCAGTTCATAATCCCGCATACCGTGTTCGAAACACAGCAGCGGGCGATTTTGTAGCAGACCGCCTGGCGTTAGGTTTTTATAAAATTGTATGGTCGCCGATCGTTCAGAAATCAATGGCAAACTACTGAAAATAAACTTCCCAAGAGATCACGCACAGCAAAATAAAAATGCTAGTGTTGACTGCGACGTCCTGTAAATGATATGCGACTAACTCTGAAGAGTAAAGGTAAGTAAAGTATGTACAGAAACCTTTTACCACCCTAAGGCGTCATAGAGATACTGTCATAGACTCATAGAGGGTGTAGATTTTATGACTGTGCAGTGTTCGAAAATATTGGCGGTGCAAATTTTGTATTTACCTATTACGTTGCACGAACTTTACAGAGGGTGAATACAAAACTTGGACCGGCAATATTTTCAAACACTGCACAGTCACTAAAAATACACCCCATATTTTGTAGACCAATCGGTACTCGGCGGGTAATGTGGTCGGGATCAAACCGCTGGCCTTTACTTCCAAAGATATATTTCGTACTTGCAAAGATATTCTTGGTACTTCCAAAGACATTCTTGGTACTTCCAAAGATATTCTTCGTACTTCCAAAATCATTCTTGTAACTTCCAACGATATTCTTGGTGCTTCCAAAGACATTCTTGGTACTTCCATAGATATTCTTAGAAGTGCTGATCTGGAATAATATTTTAAAAATCCGAATTCACCCAGCCAGAGAAAGGCATCATCATCCTCAAGTGCCCTGGCAACTGGCTTAGGCGTTGATGTCTCTACGCAGATCTCGGCCTTTGGTGATACAGATCCACTCCGCTGTGCTGATATTCCCCCATGCCAGCATCTAAATTCATCCAGCATAGTTTCTCTTGGTCGGCCTATGCCTCTCTTCCCCTCGAATTTTCCAGTTGTCCAGCGCAAGACAGAGCTATAAATACCTAGATGACTTGGCCACATGCCATGAACTAGACAAGAATGCGGAGCTGATCTACGACTCTGGTGATCGTGTGAGATGGCGAAACATGACTGCCCACGCGTATCGACACGACACGTGATAGCGAAGAATTATATTTGCAGATAGGTGAATAACAACTGTTGGATAATTCGAACTGCCATTTATGCATCATGAGAGATAAATCCACATTTATTGATTGGCACTTGTATAATTAGAGGAAAGGAGCTTAGATTAATGGACACAATAGGCAACATAAAATTGAAAGCTTTAGAGACCCTGTCAGAATTCGAACCCCTCACCCCAGAATGAGATCAACTCGTTCCTGTACGTTAAATATAATGAAACGACCAACTTTCAAACTTTGACACTATTGGGTATATGGCGCCTGTCTCACAATTTTAGACCAGCCGACGTTTGATTGATAACAAGAAGGTCATAATGGGAAGACTTCGTAAGAAAATGGAAGAAGAAAGTAACGTGGTTCAAGCTGGATTTAGACACGGAAGAGGAACAAGAGATCACATATTCAATATGCGTTTAATAATAGAGAAGTGCAGAGAATTTAATGTAAACATATTCTCATGTTTTGTGGATTTTCAAAGGCATTTGACTGTGTACAACATCAGAAACTTTGGGAAATCATGAGGAATATGGGCTTTCCACCACATGTAATACAACTCATAATAATGCTCTATCTAGACCAACAAGCAGCGGTTAGAATAGATGGCGAGACATCAGATTGGTTTGACATCAAGCAAGGAGTCCGTCAAGGATGTGTGCTGTCCCCCTATTTGTTTAACCTGTACGCCGAAAATATCATGAGAAATGTAAGAGATGATATAAATAGGGAGCTATATGATGCCCTAAATATCGGTGGTCTTAACATACCAGAGATTCGGTATGCTGACGATACAGTATTGATATTCACAACACAGACTGGTATAGAAAACCTAATAGCCTCAACCCAATTTAATAGTGAAAATCACAACTTGTATCTTAACATTGCAAAAACAAAGATGATGCATACAGATAAAGCCACTATGGAGAAAGAAATATATGTTAATGAGGAAAAATTTGAGGTGGTGGAAAATTTTGAATATCTTGGGTCATTGATTACTAACAACGGTGACACAATGAAAGAAATTAAACGACGACTATCAATTGCTCTTCAAAGACTAATACAACCGAATAAATTATGGAATGGAACAGACACAACTACAAAAATTAGATTTTTAAGAGCATGCATCCATACTTCAAGAGCTGAATATTGAAGAAGGTTGGCTTTAAACGTCACGAAAGTTTGGAGAGAACAATAATGGAGGATTATATGCCTGGGAAGAGAGGAAGAGGAAGGCCAAAGAGAAGATGGGTGCAGGATGTGGCGGATGATCTCCATATGGGTGTATCGGACGCGGGACATCTTGATTATGATCGAGAGGTTTTCCGGAAAGTTGTTATGGGAGCGAGGTTCTGCAAAAGATATGCTACTGAATGAATGACGCTTGATGGACGATGTGGTCAATAAATGGACGGCCGTTTAGCTTCTTTGGATATTCTTGGTACCATTTTTATGCTAGATAGATCTGGGATCCAAATCCATTTTCAAAATGCTATCTCTATAGGGATTCGTTCAGAAGAATATTGGGACGGCAGGATAGCCTGCTAGCCACTGGGCTATAATGTTATCATATTCATCATCATCATGTGCCATACGAGAAGCGTTGGCGGCCATGTTTCGCCATCTCACACGATCACCAGAGGCGTGGATCAGCTCTGTGTTCTTGTCCTGACCATACCACATGGCCAAGTCATCCAGGTATTTACTTCTCTGCACTCCCCTTGTTCTCTTCCCCTCGATCTCGCCAGTTGTCACCAAGTTCTCCAACTCATTTCTTCTCAGTATGTGTAGAAAAATATTGACTGTCTACGTCTAATGTTTCTAATCAGTTTACGGTTTTCATTTGTTTTTTTTATTATTTGTAGGACTTAGTCATCAATTTTTCTGCGCGTCCATTGTATGCTCTGCATTTTACTCATAATCCACATGTCCACAGTCATCATATATTTTTCACCGTGTCTGATCATAGTTCAAGTTTCACATCCATACAAAAGTACACGTTCCATGTAGGAGTCCAACCCTCTTTTTCTCACCCTCTTTTTCTCGTAAATGACACCTTTTTATTGGTCAGTAAGGTTTTCATCTTGCAAAAGGCTATCTTCGCCATGGCGATTCTTTTCCAATCTCTTCGAGGCTTCTCCCATCAGATGTTATGACTTTTCCGAGATAACTGTATCGATTCACTTGTTTTAGAATATTCCCATTTACCTGTATATTGCATTGCGGTATTTCTTGCTTCCTTTCACGTGTGTGTATGTGAATGTGTGTGTATGTGTGTGTATGTGTGTGCGTGTGCGTGTGTGTGTGATGTCTGTGATGTGTGTATGTGTATGTGTGTGTGTGTGTGTGTGTGTGTGTGTGTGTGCATGCGTGCGTGTGTCTACAAATACCTACCACTATACTATGCCAGACTCGCTCTCTTGTGTGTATGTTATAAAACATTAATTTCTTACATGGCGCAGCTGTCACCTCCAGCATATTTTGGCTATTCGTTATTCCAGGGCAAGATTACGTTCAGTATTTTGCCATTGGTGTCTGAACGACCGGCATCAATACTATTTCATTAAAAAAAACACAATCACCCGCAACTGTGTTTCGAATGCGGTATTCGGGATTACGAGCTGCGTCATTAACACCATCGCCAAGGAGCACTACTTTAACACTAATTACACTTTTTGTTCCCGCTTTTCCATCCTGTTTCAGGATATTGCGGTCAACACCAGCATCTTTCAGCTGTATGTTGATTCCTAGGCTAGATTACGCTCATCAGCACGCCACGACTTTCTGAGCGACCGGCTCCATACTCTAATAAGTCACAGGCGCGACTCGAACCACTTCTAATTCTCGTGCGCTCACGTCAACCACGAGAGTATTCGGGGTTAACGGAGAAAGCTGCTAACTCCTCGGCCAGGGAGCCGGCATTATTTACAATAAAAAGAAATAATTTTTAAACAAGTTGAACTGCCTGGACTTAACATCAATGGAAGAATCATAAACAATCTTAGGTATACTGACGATACCGTGTTACTAGAAGAAAGTGAGCAAGAGTTACAAAACCTAGTGGAACAAGTAAACAGGCATAGTGCAGAATGTGGCTTGGATATTAAAATCCAAAGCTCAAACACTATGATAATTAGCATTGGAAAGGAAAGGCCGCCGGTCTCTCTGGCTGTGGGGTTACAACACTTTCTCTCTGTAATCCCGTTTATCACGCAGAGTCTCGCAGCGGAGCGAGAACTGAGGTGGTTCGACCCCCGCTCGTGACTTGCGGATACTGAGCCGGCCGCTCAGAAAGCAATGGCAAACTACTGAGCGTAATCTTGCCAAGAGATCAACAGACAGCTGAAAGATGCTGCTGTTGACAGCTAAGTCCTGTAAAAAGGATACGCAAAAAAAAAAAAAAAAAAAGGAAAGGCCATCAGTGAATATCACAGTAAACGGGCAGATACTAGAACACGTGACAAGTTTTTCCTAATTTGGACATATAATAACAGATGATGGCAGAAGTGAAATAGAACTCAAAAAGAGAATTGGATTGGCCAAAAATGCGTTAACAGCATGAAATCAGTATTAACATCTAAAGCGATTAACAGCGCATTAAAATGAGAATTGTCAAATGCTACGTATATTCAACGCTACTGTATGGCGCGGAAGCCTGGACATTGAACAAGCAACTAGAAAGTCGCGTAGAGGCCCTGGAAATGTGGATATACAAACGAATATGCCGTATTCCATGGAGAGAAAAACAATCAAATGCAGAGGTTCTAAACAAACTGGGAATGAAGAGAGAGTTGATGAAAGAAATAAAGAGGAGGCAAGTGAAATATTTCGGCACGTTAAAAGACATGATACAATTATAAAAACCATACTGGAGGGTAAGGTTGGGGGAAAGCGAGCAAAAAGTAGACAACGATACTAGTGGAAAAATAACATCAAGAGATGGACGAACATCAGCCTGACAGAATGCACAGTCAGGGCGAGAGACAGACAGTATTGGAGATCCATTGCAGCCAACTTTCATTGCGGAGATGGCACCTAATTGATTGATTGACAATAAAAAGAAGATTCTATGTTAGAAAGCTGCTCATATATATTTAAAGATATTCATTTAAAAAGTATTGTTATTAACTGATTTCCCAGTGGGGAGTTGAGTTGAGTTGAGATGAGTTGAGTCAAGCACCGACGTCACTGCACTCAAGATATTGCCATACGTGCTCCATCCCCATCCCAGTGAGGAGGAAAGCTGTGATACGACTAGAAACGTCTAGTCTTTCATAGCAATCAACATCATGCAGTATGACCTCCACCAGGGTTGGCCGATATCTTGGCTCGCATCGTGAAGTGTCCCGTCGTCTGGGACGAAACGTTGTGTATTTTCATTGTGCTGTGTTCATTGTTGTTTTGTCTGGATTCTGCCTTGTGTGCATTCCTGGGTGAAACTAGTCTCTTTGTGTGGAGACTGGTTGTTGTTGTTCACAAGAATCAAGAATCACAGAAGGAAGATGAGGAAGAGAAGTTAAAGAAGAAGTAGATGAAGAAGAAACAGAAGGAGGAGGAGAGTGAACAGGAAGAAGAGGAACGTACACAATAAATAGTAGTAGTAGTAGTAGTAGTAGTAGTAGTAGTAGTAGTAGTAGTAGTAGTAGTAGTAGTAGTAGTAGTAGTAGTAGTAGTAGTAGTAGTAGTAGTAGTAGTAGTAGTAATAGTAGTAGTAGTAGTAGTAGTAGTAGTAGTAGTAATAATAGTAGTAGTAGTAGTAGTAGTAGTAGTAGTAGTAGTAGTAGTAGTAGTAGTAGTAGTAGTAGTAGTAGTAGTAATAGTAGTAGTAGTTGTAGTAGTAGTAGTAGTAGTAGTATTAGTAGTAGTAGTAGTAGTAGTAGTAGTAGTAGTAGTAGTAGTTGTAGTAGTAGTAGTAGTAGTAGTAGTAGTAGTAGTTGTAGTTGTAGTAGTAGTAGTAGTAGTAGTAGTAGTAGTAGTAGTAGTAGTAGTTGTAGTAGTAGTAGTAGTAGTAGTAGTAGTAGTAGTAGTAGTAGTAGTAGTAGTTGTAGTTGTAGTTGTAGTAGTAGTAGTAGTAGTAGTAGTAGTAGTAGTAGTAGTAGTAGTAGTAGTAGTAGATTCAGTAATGGGTGAGGGAGGAGAAAGAATCAGAAAAAGAGGCAAGAGAGGTAAAGAACAGGAGTAAGAAAGAAAGAAAGAAAGAAAGAAAGAAAGAAAGAAAGAAAGAAAGAAAGAAAGAAAGAAAGAAAGAAAGAAAGAAAGAACGAGGCAGCAAGAAAAAGTCAGCAGTAGCAGCACAGGAAGAAGAAGAAGAAGAAGAAGAAGAAGAAGAAGAAGAAGAAGAAGAAGAAGAAGAAGAAGAAGAAGAAGAAGAAGAAGAAGAAGAAGAAATAATAATAATAATATTAAAAATAATAGTAATAATAATAATAATAATAATAATAATAATAATAATAATAATAATAATAATAATAATAATAATAAGAAGAAGAAGAAGAAGAAGAAGAAGAAGAAGAAGAAGAAGAAGAAGAAGAAGAAGAAGAAGAGTAAATACCATAGATGTAGGTTGAAATCCCCAACATGTTTTTCACTACTTTTGCTGACAACACGTAAATCGGTGCTCAAAGAATGATGTAAAAATGAGGTAAAGTGGAGTTTGATGGTGTAGTTTCTGGGCGTTGTTCGTACACACATGTTTGTTTAACTGGTTAGTTTTTTTTATTTCCTGCAACATAATCTTGGAAAGTGGGCGTCTTATCATCGTCTGCATCTCCACCCAAGGCGGGAGAAATATTCTCCAGGAATGCGCGAAAGAAGAAGAGCGGAAGTGATTTAGATACATCTTCTCCGGCCTTTTATCTCCTGTTAGGTCATAGGTCAACTTTACTTCACTAAGTCGTTCTATCTTTTGCTATCTCTTACATCTCCCTTTATGTTATCTTTTGTTATCTCTTACAGATCCCTCTATGTTATCTTTTGTTATCTCTTACATCTCCATCTGTGTTATCTTTTGTTATCTCTTACATCTCCCTCTATGTTATCTTTCGTTATCTCTTAAATCTCCCTCTATGTTATCTTGTTTTTTAATCTCTTATAGCTCCCTCTATGTTATCTTTCGTTATCTCTTAAATCTCCCTCTATGTTATCTTGTTTTTTTTAAATCTCTTACAGCTCTCTCTATGGTATCTTGTTTTTTTTATTTATCTCTTACAGCTCCCTCTATGTTATCTTTCGTTATTTCTTAAATCTCCCTCTATGTTATCTTGTTTTTTAATCTCTTACAGCTCCCTCTATGGTATCTTTTTTTTTAAAATCTCTTACAGCTCCTCTGTTGTATCTTTTGCTCCCCCATGTCATCTTTCGCTATCTCCTACGGCTCTCTCCGTGTTATATTTTACTGTCTCCTTCAGCTCCCTCCGTGTTATCTTCTGATATCTCATGCAGCTCCCACTTTATTATCTTTCGTTATCTTCTACACCTTTCCCCATGTGCTCCCAATATTATCCATCTCTATACTTCTCTTCTCCAATTGGTCTTAGGTCTTCCCCTAATTCGTACCCCGTGTAGGTTCCATACAAGACATTGCCTGATGATACTGTCCTCATGTTTTCTCATGGTGACCTCATCCAGCGCCATCATCTGTTCCTCACTTTAAACTCAGTCGTATATTAATAAAGGTCTTTGTGATCGAAAGATGTATCTCCCTCACGCTTAAACTTTCTATGGGCTGACCGTTGGGTAGAGCGTTTAATACACACGCTGGTCAGTTGGACTTAAACTTTGACTTCTCGATCAGAAAGCAGTGGCACAAGACTGAACATAAAATTGTCTAGAATTCAGCCATGGGTTGATCGCAACGTCCTGTAAAGGTCTCACAATATATATCATTATCATGCCTCGTGGCGAGAAGTGTGGGCGGTCATGTTTCGCCATCTCACACGATCACCAGGGGCGGTCATGTTTCCCCATCTCACACGATCACCAGAGTCGTGGATCAGTTTTGTGTTCTTATTTCGTCCAAACCCCGTTGTCAAGCCATTTATGTATTTACTTCTCTGGCCTCCACTTGTTCTCTTCCACTCAATCTTGATAGTTGTTGCCACGGTCTCCAATTTATTTATTCTCATAACGTGACCAAAAAATGTGTGACTGTCCACGTCTAATTTCTCTAATCAGTGTACTGTTTTCATATGTTTCTTGTATGACTTGATCATTGGATTTTCTGTCTGTCCATGATTTTCTTTGCAGTTTCCTTATAAACAACATTTCCATAGCCATCATATGTTTTTGAGCTTGCCTGCTCATTGTCCACGCTTCACATCCACACAAAAGCACATATTTGATGTAGTCAGCTTTCCCTATTACCGGTGTCCCTCGCCATCAGGCGCACCTACTCCTACTTCTGAGATACTTGTAATTTATGTCTCCAAGTCAAGGACGAGATGTCAACTTTTAAGTCCAACTAACCGATGTAGGAAAAGATCCCTAAACTTCGACATCAGCGCATCTGAACTTTCAAGAGAGGGGGTTCTTGGCGTTTCTGCCTCGCGACTTCTAATCCAAAATATATAAATACGAAAGCAGCAATCTCCGGCGCGGTTGCCTTCCGGCGCGGTTACGCACCTCAAAGGTCAGTGTGTCCGACTTCAGCATGCATTTTTGCCAGGTTTGTTTCCTCAAGACATACTCCATCCAAGTCTTTATCTACCCATGTGTAAGTTTCTTTTCCTAACAATTTTTACAGCTCTGCATCCTAAAGGCCTGCTCTTTCCAGCTGGCATGGATGCTTAACTGATTCAGTGCTAACCAAAAAACTTGGTTTGAGCCAAACATGGGGGAACAATCACATTAACAAGTACGAGGGCTATTCTAAAATCAACCACCGATTGGCTGGTAAGACTAAACCGGTTGCTATAGCGACACCGTTAATTTCTTGCATCATTCAGTGGTCTTTTAGCTCTCTGTTGTCGTATTTGTTCAGTGGTTTACGAATCGCGAACGAATAAACATGGACAATGGTATTGCCTTTCCCGCCAACTGTGAAATTCGTGGTGTGATTTGTTGTCTTATAGCAGGAGGTAAAAATGCAGCCGAGATTCATCGTTGATTGTGTGGTGTGTACGATGCTAACTTTATGAGTGAAAGTTCTGTGAGTGATTGGTGCAGGAAATTCAGAGATGAGCGGGAAAATGTGCATGATGAGGGTGGACAAGGACGACATTCACGTGTGATGAAAAATGATGGTTACAGTGCTTTGTTGATGAAATTCAAGACGTTAGGGGACACAATAACGTCAGAAGTGTATTGTGAAACACTGAAAAAGCTTTGTCGGTCGATCCAAAACAAAAGCCGCGGAATTCTCACCAGTGGCGTCATTATCTTGCACGACAACGCGCAGCCCCACACTGCTGTTCGCACAAAAGCTTCACTTGAGCAGTTTAAGTGCGAATTTTACCCCACCCCACCCTAATTTACAGCCCGGACTTGGCACCAAGCGATTATCATCTCTTCGGCAAGATGAAGGTCTGGCGGGCTACCCAGAAAGTGAACACCTTCGAAGAGGTCATGGATGGTGTCAAAAGTCGGCTAAGAACCCCGGCGGCGCCGTTCCATTGTGTTTTTTTTTTTAATGAATGAATGGTAGGTCATATTTGGCGATATATTCTTCGTAACTGAATCAGTTAAAGGATGAGAGGTCTGAAATGACAGTACCAGTCAACGTTTAAATTCAACTTAATTTGGGTGTAGGGATTTAACCCCTCCCCTCTACCCTACTATCAGCGCAACGGCTGCGGTCGCGTCGACCTCTTTACCAACACCAAGTTGGCAACATCACATCTACTGACAGCAGATGCAACAACTGGGTCACGATGTGTGCCTCTTAGTGCAACATTCCAAAATCGAATTCTATTATCGGTTTTTGCAGCAGCTGCTGTACGAAAAAAAAAAACGAAGAAAACATTCGCTGGTGTATTTTTGTTTCCATTTCGGTGTCTGCCAACTAAATAATCATGGAGTGCAAGGCATTTTTTACTGGGGAAGATAAGTAATCTGTGTGCTTGTTGATTTTTGTCGGGTCGTAGTGACCTGCCGGTTATCACCCTTGCTAACTAGAAGTCCACGCAGGGTAAGTCTTAAGTAGTTTCTGGATTCTTTCCCCGATGAGAGGGGTTTGGGATCAAGTTGTTAGTTGCATATCCGTTTTACAAGTCAACCCCAGCATTGTTGGGCTGTTTGCGATTTCTCGGAAAGTTTACGTTCAGTGGTTTGCCCTTGGTTTCTGAACGATCCGCACTCACACCTGTGTGTGAAAATCAACGCGAGGCGGTGAGTTGCCAAATCGACCGCAGTTGTGTTTTAAACGTAGTGTGCGTGATTATGAGTTGCGTGCGCAACCTCTTTGCCATAGAACCGACTAGATTAAATAGTCTTGAAAAATGAGTACAGTAAAGTAAAGTAAAGTAAAGTAAAGTAAAGTAAAGTAAAATGGTGTGGAGTGAGGTGAAGGTGTGTCGAAGTGTCCTTTTCTGTTTAGTTTCCTTATTTCTTTTGGCGTGACAGGATTTCTCTTCATGCCCAAGCATTTTCGTTAGTGCAAAGACATTCCGTTTCATGTCGAAGAACTTCTTTTGGCTTGAGAGGATTTCACTTCTTCATACTCACACATTGTCGTTGGGGTGAAAACATTCCTTTTCATGTCAAAGCACTTCTTTTGGCACAAAAGAATCTCTCTCTCTCTCTCTCTCTCTCTCTCTCTCTCTCTCTCTCTCTCTCTCTCTCCCTTTCTCTCTTTCTCTCTCTCTCTCTCTCTCTCTCTCTCTCTCTCTCTCTCTCTCTCTTATTGTTTTGTTAGCTCGCTCTGAAATCAATTGCACTACTGAAAAGTGCGCTACACTGATTTTTGCCTGTGGATTAGCTTTCCTTATTACTAGTGTCCCTCGCCATAAGGCAAACCAACTCAGACTTCTGAGGTTCTTGTAATTAACATCCCCAAGTGAAGGACGAGAAGTCAACATTTTATTCCAAATGATCGGTGTAGGGGTTTAACCCACTACCTCAGCACCGGCACACCGGAAGTTAAAGAGCATGTGCTTATATCCACGCGACGCATGGTCGATGTACACTTGTTTCTGCAGCGAGGCGCCGTTGTCATTTGGAGATGACCGGTTCAAATCTCGGTTGCTAACAATAGCTTTCAATTATTATGTTGTCTAGTGTATCCTCTAGTCTCTACTTTATTTTCCTAACTTGTAGGGGTGTGTTTATTTATGAACTGCCTTTATTACCCTGCTAAGTCGTTCCCCAATTGATATTTCTGGATGTAGACTGGCAGGCTACATTACTACATTACTATCGCACCAGATTACAAAAAGGTTGCTGATTAGAATGGCAAGGTGGATTACTTTGAACATTACTTGGGGACAAGGCTAGAACAACGTTGCCGATTAGAATGGCAACGTGAATTTCTTTCAACATTACTTGGGGACAAGGCTAGAAAAACGTTGCCGATTAGACTGGCAAGCTGGATTTCTTTCAACATTACTGTGGGACAAGACTAGACAAATTGTGCGATTAGCCTGGCAAGCTCTATTACTTTGAACATTACTTTGGGACAAGCCTAGAAAAATGTTGCCAATTAGGCCGGATTACTTTAAATATATCACTTTTAGAAAAGACTAGAAAAAGGTTGCCGACTAATGTTCTAAGCAAGTAACTGACCCTGTATCTGGTCTTAACTAGGAAAAGAGTGTTGAAGGGCCACATAGTATATTTGAATGGATGTGAAGCGTGGTCAATGGGCAGACAAGCTGAAAATATCTAATGGCAATGGAAATATGTAGTTTCTGATGAAAATGCAAAGAATACCGAAAGAAAGTCCTTAACAAGAAACAAATAGAAACCGTAAACTGATTACAGAGAAATTAGACAGAGTCAAAATTTTCTGGACACATTATAAGACGAAATAAATCGGAGCGCTTGGTTACAACTGGCAAGA